>WAAB01020674.1:152375-184554 GCA_013389865.1 Piaya cayana | reverse complement strand
GTGGCTTCTGGATGCTGTCCTCCCACCTGCCACCCTACTGCCACTTATTGCCTATCCCTGGTTGCATCATGGGATGAGTCCTGGTCCATCGTGTCCTCAACCTGCAGGGTCTACACATGGAAAAAGCCATTGGGCTCAGGCTTACCACCAGGACCACCTTCAGATGCCATCAGGGACACCTTCAGATGCCACCAGGGACACCTTCAGATGTTGATCTCCACCCAGCACCTCTGGGACCCTGCAGGCAGAGGGACACCAGCCACATTCCCCCATCACCAAGAAAAGCTGCAGAGAAAAGTCTGTAGGGTGTGCGGAGACCAGTGGCCCCAAGAACCCATCAGGAGGTTTTTGATTTACATCCCTAAAGTTGTTTTAATTACACCCCGAGGGGGGGAGCCCTTCAGGGTGTTTCTTTGTGGGGCAAAAAATCTGGTGGAAAAAAAACCCCTTTGAACAGTCAAACAACCCCAATGAGAGCGAGGGAAGCCCAGCTCTGCTAACGACATCCTTGCTCTGCACAAAAGAAATACCCAAATTAACTCAAAGCAAAGGTGAGACTTAAAACGAACCCGCTGGAAAGCAAACCCCAATTTTGCCTGAAGCTCAGGGTTTCTTTGGTGACCTCAAGTGTGGAGAAAAACAGGATTGTTTGAAACGTCCCCTGTTGTTCCTGCCTCACACTAGGAATTGCAACAAGAAAATAAATGCCTGTTTTTTGTTGTTCGTGAAGCTGTGAAAGGGTCTCTAGGATGGGTGGAAACCGTTCGCTCCAGCATTGCGTCTCCCTTTGTGTCCCCCATCGCTGTGGGGCCAGGCAGTGGATGCTGGTCCAGCCTCTCAGTCCGGCTGTGGCCGGGGATGTGCAGAGCCTTCCCAGACAACAAAAGCTCCTGGCTGCCTGATTTCCCACTGCCTTATCTCCATCTGTGATGGCCAGGAGGTAGAAAGGTCCCCGAGACATCCTGACCCCATCCTTGGGGACCAGTTGCCTTGTCATTGGTGGGAGATGGCGGTGGGTGGGGGCAAAAGCTTTAAAGAGGGTGAAAGCGAGGGGCTGTCAGCACCTGAGGATCCCATCCTGCGTGGGGCAGAGCCCTTTTTCTGCTCCTTGGGGAGCAGCTTTGGAGCCGGGGTGAGCACTGAAGCCTCTGGTTGCCTCCTTGCCACCTCCACCCTGGGACAGCCCCGGGGATGCTGAGCCCCGGTGGGGTGCGCAGAGGAGGCTGTGGGACCAGCCAGCGGGGAGAGCAGCCCCGGAGCTGAGCGCTGTGCTTGTTACCCAGACAAGAGATCAATAACTAATTTCACTGCAGCAGCAGCGCCAGTTTTTTTCCAATAATTGTGAGCCGGCGGTGGGGAATGAGGCTCTCAGCACCGCTCCACACCAGCCTGCGCCCGATCAATCGCCACGCCGCTGGGGCAGCAGGAAAACTCATTTTTCTCCTTTTCTTCCCTCTCTCCCGCCTCTTCCCCCTCCATCCCTCCTTCTCCTCCTCCCGGTGTGGTGCTGGCTGAGCAGACGGCTGTGTCCCCACGTCGGGTGGGACACGGGCTTGGGCTTTCCCAAGCTGTCCCCGTGGTGATGGGACAATGACTGAACCTCCTCCCATGCTGCCTCAACAGCCCTGAGCACATCGGTTCCAGCAGTTTGGATGAAGAGTGGTTTATCCTCTTCATGGGATCAGGGGCTCCCAAGGGTGCCCTGGCTGCTGGGCTGTGACTTTTGGTAGCCCTCTGGTGCCTTTATGTGCTCCAAATGTTTTTTATAGTGATATGGACGGAAACCACAGGCTCCGTTTCCAGGGAAGGAGGTGTTGTTGATTCCCAGCTCACAGGGTAGTGCTTGGTTTTGGGGTCTCCAGGCTGATCTGTTGGGGTCCTGTGCTCCAAGCAATCACAAGGCAGCAGGGAATGATGCTGCCTGCTCAGCATAGACTCATAGAATCACCAGGTTGGAAAAGACCCACTGGATCATTGAGTCCAACCATTCCCATCAATCACTAAACCATGTCCCTCAGCACCTCATCCACCCACCCCCTCCAGGGAAGGTGACTCAACCACCTCATAGAATCATAGCATTTCCTCAGGATCCAGAGATAGTCAAACAAGGGTGTGGACTGGGGCACCTCTGGATCTCTCGGATACTCCAGAGGGTTGTGGATGAGGTGCTGCCCCTGGGCTTTGCAGCGAGAAAGGCTCAGCAGTGGATTCATCACTGCAGCGTCTTCCAAGCCCATCCAAACATCGTAGACTCAGTGCAGGTGGTGGTGGCAGTGTGACCCCTCGTCCTTTCTCCCTAATTTAAGACCCTGATCCCTGCTTCCCCAAGAGCATCCCCCATGAATTAAACACTGCCAAGTGCTGCCTGCATAATTTCAAAGTTTTATTACTTGCCTTGAAGGCACTTATTGATTGGGGTCCTCTCCAGCTGATGGAGCTTTTAAGTATGGCCTGGGCTGGCCAAGCAAGGCTGAAATCTCAGCCTGTCCAGCTTAGCTAAGCTGTGGCTTAAAAAATCCATAGCACAGGCACCAGGACATCTCTGCTTTCAGGTCTCTATGTGCACTTCCACACCAGAGCTGTTCACACTTTGAGATGCTTTTTGGGTACTTGGTCTCAGCCCAAGAGCTGCTTCCCCCATGGCCATATCATGTGCAGAGTTTAACCCAGACAAGCATTTTCCTGAGAGGGTTTGAAGTGCTTTTAAGAATTATGAGGAGAGAATTTTGGGGTGATTCTGCCCTACTGAGACTCCAGGCATCGCTTTTCTTTGCTCTGGAGCATGAAAATGCAGGTGGGATTTGGGGTTTATGTGCAGCACCCACTGTTGGGTGCAAGAGGCAGCTTCCCCCCGGCCCCCACATGCTCCAGCAAGGAGACCAGGGCCTGTCTGCAGGATTTGCAGCTCTCCATGGTGGATGGGCTCTCATCCACCCCTTCCCTTGGCTTTGGAGAAGAGCATCGTTCCACACTGGCCTCTCCCTCCTCATGTAGCCACCAGCACTGGGTACCAGGCGCAAAAGGGGCTTTGCCCACCCCACCCCTTCTACAATGCTGGGTCTGGTGGCCAGGAACCCCATCCCAGCAGCTGTTTGACCCCAGAGAAAATGCAGTAGCTGGTGGTCAACACCGCCAGGTTGTAGTTCTGTGGCCACAGAATTCGCCACTTCCACCCTCTCCCAAATTTGACACCCCCAGGGGTCACCCTGCTGTCACTCCTGGTGCCCCTCATCCCCGGGGGTCCTAGTGCATGGCTGTGCAGAGGTTTGGGGGAGCAGAACGGAGGTGGTAGAGCCCCCACTGCTCCTTTAAGAAACCCACAACCAGCTCCAGGAACCAGCTCAAGGTCACAGCGGGAACCTGCGGACTTGGCAGCAGCGAGCGAGGGAGGAGGGATGGAAGGAGGGAGGAAAGCAGCCCGAGATCAAAATGAAATCACAGCCAGGGAGAGGGGACGGCTGGCGGCACGGTGGAGGGGAGAGGGAAGGTGGGGTGCAGCGGAGTGGGGGGTGCAGGGGGTCCCACCTGTGGGTGCTCCCATGGGATTGCTGCAGCCCCAACCCCAGTGTGGACCCTCGAGGCTTCGCTGCATCCCCCAGCGCAGAGCCCTGCGCCCTCCTTGGTGCCATCCAACGTGACCAGGGCTGTCCAAGCCAAGGAAGGTCCCCTCGTGCCCTCAGAGGGGGACGCTGGAGCCACGAGAATTCCCAGGCTCCACAGGAGGTTTTCCAGCTCCGTCAGGAACGGAGCAGAAGGGAGCTGTGAGGGTCGGATCCTGCAGCAGCAGTGCCACGGCTCGCTCCCAAGCTCTTACCTTGATTTCTTTTTCAAGCTGGTTTTCAAGCAGCAGCTCCTGGAGTCCCATCATCCCTGCTCAGTCTCTGCCCTCCTTTCAGGCCAGGAGGACCTTTGGAGCTGTCCTTGCCAGAAAGAACAGGAGGGAAAAGTAAATCTTTAGAGGCTTAAAACCCAGGAAGTTAATAATAAATAAATAAAAAGCCCGGAACATTTCATTCTGTTAACATTTGGCATTGAAACCACTCTTACGATTCTGGGTGTGCTGACTCGCCTTCTGGGCAGGTAAAGCTGGGGGGGAGTGAAGGCACCAGAGATGAAGATAAAACCTCTTTGAGCCACGAGGCTTGCAGCTGGGTTAGCTCGTCCCCTCCTGGCCCCAGGGGCCTGATCCTGCCCCACCTGGCGTAACACGTCTGGGACAAGCAGGAGCGAAGCTCGAGCAGACCCGATGTTGGAGGGTGGCTGGGGCTGAGCTGCGGCTCCAGAGCAGCTCGATCTGGGGTTAGTTTGGCCATGCTCGATTTTAATTCTCAGCAGCAGAATTAATCTGTGGAGTTATTTTTCCTTCCTCATGGAGATTTTTTTTTTCCTTCACATGGAGAATTTGATCATTTCTAGCTGGAGCTCAGCACCATTAACATTTGCTCCTGATGCATACGAGCCACACGGCATCACCAAGCGCTGCTGGTTCCAGCATCCAACCCCAGTTCAGAGGGGACCTCGGCATCAACTTCTCCCTCTCACGGCTGGGACACCCCCAGCTCCAGCACAGCGAGGAGGGTGGGATCCTGGTCTCCAGNGGTGGTGGCAGTGTGACCCCTCGTCCTTTCTCCCTAATTTAAGACCCTGATCCCTGCTTCCCCAAGAGCATCCCCCATGAATTAAACACTGCCAAGTGCTGCCTGCATAATTTCAAAGTTTTATTACTTGCCTTGAAGGCACTTATTGATTGGGGTCCTCTCCAGCTGATGGAGCTTTTAAGTATGGCCTGGGCTGGCCAAACAAGGCTGAAATCTCAGCCTGTCCAGCTTAGCTAAGCTGTGGCTTAAAAAATCCATAGCACAGGCACCAGGACATCTCTGCTTTCAGGTCTCTATGTGCACTTCCACACCAGAGCTGTTCACACTTTGAGATGCTTTTTGGGTACTCGGTCTCAGCCCAAGAGCTGGTTCCCCCATGGCCATATCATGTGCAGAGTTTAACCCAGACAAGCATTTTCCTGAGAGGGTTTGAAGTGCTTTTAGGAATCAGGAGGAGGACATTTTGGGGTGATTCTGCCCTACTGAGACTCCAGGCATGGCTTTTCTTTGCCCTGGAGCACGGAAATGCAGGTGGGATTTGGGGTTTATGTGCAGCACCCACTGTTGGGTGCAAGAGGCAGCTTCCCCCCGGCCCCCACATGCTCCAGCAAGGAGACCAGGGCCTCACCCACCCCTTCCCTTGGCTTTGGAGAAGAGCATCGTTCTGTACTAGCCTCTCCCTCCTCATGTAGCCACCAGCACTGGGTACAAGGCACAAAAGGGGCTTTGCCCACCCCACTCCTTCCACAATGCTGGGTCTGGTGGCCAGGAACCCCATCCCAGCAGCTGTTTGACCCCAGAGAAAATGCAGTAGCTGGTGGTCAACACCGCCAGGTTGTAGTTCTGTGGCCACAGAATTCGCCACTTCCACCCTCTCCCAAATTTGACACCCCCAGGGGTCACCCTGCTGTCACTCCTGGTGCCCCTCATCCCCGGGGGTCCTAGTGCATGNATCCCAGCAGCTGTTTGACCCCAGGGAAAGCGCAGCAGCCGGTCGTCAGCACTGCCAGGCTGTGGTTCTGTGGCCACAGAATTCACCACTTCCACCCTCTCCCAAATTTGACGCCCCCAGAGGTCACCCTGCTGTCACTCCCGGTGCCCCCCATCCCTGGGGTCCCAGTGCGTTGCTGTGCAGAGGTTTGGGGGAGCAGAACGGAGGTGGTAGAGCCCCCACTGCTCCTTTAAGAAACCCACAACCAGCTCCAGGAACCAGCTCAAGGTCACAGCGGGAACCTGCGGACTTGGCAGCAGCGAGCGAGGGAGGAGGGATGGAAGGAGGGAGGAAAGCAGCCCGAGATCAAAATGAAATCACAGCCAGGGAGAGGGGACGGCTGGCGGCACGGTGGAGGGGAGAGGGAAGGTGGGGTGCAGCGGAGTTTCCACCCTCTCCCAAATTTGACGCCCCCAGAGGTCACCCTGCTGTCACTCCCGGTGCCCCCCATCCCTGGGGTCCCAGTGCGTTGCTGTGCAGAGGTTTGGGGGAGCAGAACGGAGGTGGTAGAGCCCCCACTGCTCCTTTAAGAAACCCACAACCAGTTCCAGGAACCAGCTCAAGGTCACAGCGGGAACCTGCGGACTTGGCAGCAGCGAGCGAGGGAGGAGGGATGGAAGGAGGGAGGAAAGCAGCCCGAGATCAAAATGAAATCACAGCCAGGGAGAGGGGACGGCTGGTGGCACGGTGGAGGGGAGAGGGAAGGTGGGGTGCAGCGGAGTGGGGGGTGCAGGGGGGTCCCACCTGTGGGTGCTCCCATGGGATTGCTGCAGCCCCAACCCCAGTGTGGACCCTCGAGGCTTCGCTGCATCCCCCAGCGCAGAGCCCTGCGCCCTCCTTGGTGCCATCCAACGTGACCAGGGCTGTCCAAGCCAAGGAAGGTCCCCTCGTGCCCTCAGAGGGGGACGCTGGAGCCACGAGAATTCCCAGGCTCCGCAGGAGGTTTTCCAGCTCCGTCAGGAACGGAGCAGAAGGGAGCTGTGAGGGTCGGATCCTGCAGCAGCAGTGCCATGGCTCGCTCCCAAGCTCTTACCTTGATTTCTTTTTCAAGCTGGTTTTCAAGAAGCAGCTCCTGGAGTCCCATCATCCCTGCTCAGTCTCTGCTCTCCTTTCAGGCCAGGAGGACCTTTGGAGCTGTCCTTGCCAGAAAGAACAGGAGGGAAAAGTAAATCTTTAGAGGCTTAAAACCCAGGAAGTTAATAATAAATAAATAAAAAGCCCGGAACATTTCATTCTGTTAACATTTGGCATTGAAACCACTCTTACGATTCTGGGTGTGCTGACTCGCCTTCTGGGCAGGTAAAGCTGGGGGGGAGTGAAGGCACCAGAGATGAAAATAAAACCTCTTTGAGCCACGAGGCTTGCAGCTGGGTTAGCTCGTCCCCTCCTGGCCCCAGGGGCCTGATCCTGCCCCACCTGGCGTAACACGTCTGGGACAAGCAGGAGCGAAGCTCGAGCAGACCCGATGTTGGAGGGTGGCTGGGGCTGAGCTGCGGCTCCAGAGCAGCTCGATCTGGGGTTAGTTTGGCCATGCTCGATTTTAATTCTCAGCAGCAGAATTAATCTGTGGAGTTATTTTTCCTTCCTCCCCCTCCTCCCCACTTCACATGGAGAATTTGATCATTTCTTGCTGGAGCTCAGCACCGTTAACATTTGCTCCTGATGCATACGAGCCACACGGCATCACCAAGCGCTGCTGGTTCCAGCATCCAGCCCCAGCTCAGAGGGGACCTCGGCATCAACTTCTCCCTCTCACGGCTGGGACACCCCCAGCTCCAGCACAGCGAGGAGGGTGGGATCCTGGTCTCCAGCTGGAGGTTGGGCTTTCCAAAAAAATCCAAGCAGAAAGGCTCTGGGAAAAACACCCAAGCTGGGACCCAAGGTCATGGCCAAGTCTCGCAAGATCTGATGTTTTATTCAGATTGTTAACCTGGGGCTTTCCCAGAGTCGCATAAACTTGCAGGGTTTGGCTTTCCATTAATCAAGGTTAATTGGCGACTTATTATTGTTATTAAATATTATTTATTATTTTTCCTATTAATAATAATGTTATTAAATGCTGCTTTCCCCAGCAAGAGCGCCAGGGAGCTGCAATCAGCACAGCCGCCCAAGCCCCAGCTCTGCGTGCACCGTAGGTCTGTGTGCGACAGCTCCAAGTAAACGTGGGTAAATCTCTCCGCAAAGCAGCCTGCGCTGAGGCTGAGCTTTCTGTGCCTCGCTGAGGTCTGACAGGAGCCCGAGAGCTCATGAAGTTGGGAAGGGAGGAATCAAGGAGCCTCATGAGTTCATCGTTTGGCTGGCGTGGGGTGGGGAGCACTGTCACCTGTGCCCAAACCCAACCAGGTGTCACCCCTGGGGTTCCTCAAAAGCCTTTTTTGACCCATATTTCAGACTTTTCCCTCCTCCACGGCCCCCCCAGCAGCGCAAACCCATGTGTGCAGCCTTTGCATGCAAAGGGATGCTGATGGGCAGCAGCCCCCCAGCCTCTGAGTGAGGGAAAAGGGACTTTGGCAGCCACTGCTGCCCTTCGGATTTAATTGAAGGCAGTGGTGGCAGCGCCTGCCTGTGTGTTGAGCACAAAAGCCCACCTGCGCCCACCACGCTTAACCATTTCCTTCCTGGACACGAGCCCTGCGTGGCCGTCCAGCCTGGGAAATGAAATCAGCTCCAAATGGGAAGTGCAACTGCGCTGGCTCAACCCAACCCAGGGAGGGGGAAAAAAAAGAAAAAAGAAAAAGAAAAACAAGTTTAGAAGCTGGAATGGAAAATAAAGGTTAAAAACTGTGTGCGCTAACATCCCCATCACCTCACAGCTGGTCCCAGGCAGGAGTGGAGGCGAGAGCAGAGCCTCACACTGCCGCATGCCCTTAGCAACAGCTGAGCTGCTTGGTTTGTCCCATCAAGGCTGTGCAGAAAGGGGCAAATTTTGCTTTAGAGGAATTCCTGCCCCAATATATCCCTTTATTCTCCTCCTTTCTGGCTACGGAGAAGGGAGCAGCCGGGTGCTGAGCCTGCCACAGCCCAGCCACGCTGCCAGGCGAGGGCAAAGAGGCGTTAGCTGAGACGAGGAGCAGAGCGCTTTATTTTTAGTCTCAGTTTAACAAGTATTAATTAATAAGAGTGTAAATGCTAATGCTGAGGTGACACAAACTGCATCGCCTGAAACGAATGCTGGGGACTTGTCTGTGCGAGGATTTACGACCGGGTGGGTTCACGGGGGGCTAAATCATCTCTCAAACTGCAAGGATAAGCCAAGCCAGCTTGCTATCGCTGAGCCTGGCATCAGCCACGCCGTGATGGGATGTGCTGGAGGCTCCGGGGCTGTGCCAGGAGATCATTTCTGAGCTCGGGGCTGGCTCCCTGGCTTTGCCTTCCCAAGCCACACCGGCTCACCCTCCCTGGCCAAAACTCCTTAGGAGCTTTTGCAAAGTGTGTGAAGATTTTAGTCTCCCCCCATTGGGGCTGAGACGATGCAGGGTTACATCCTGCAGAAGGATTTTTTCAGTCCAGTGAAGACTAACTTTGAAAAAAACCCAGCAACCCGAACTAGCAACCTCTTTTTCCTCTGCTCAAGTCCCCCTGTCTTGCTAATCCCCTTCCTGCAACTTCTTGTCCTGAGAGCTTAGCTTGGCCACTGGGTGGGAAGGATGCTCAGGAGCATGAGAAGATGAAGAAATATCCTGCGGTGGGGAGACAGAGCGAGGTTGGGGCCATTGGCACCAACATGTTTGCAAGGTCTGTTGGGATTAACTTGTAGCTCCATCAGTATTTAGGCAGTGAAGTTATGGCTATGTGATGGTCCAGTGCTGCTTGCCCTGGGCAGGTGGGGCTGGGGATCTCCAGCCTGTGATGGGAGCTCAGATTTGGCTCTGGGAGGCACAGGGAAGAGGGAATGGGGCTGAATGCAAGGCTTGTCCTGCCTCTGAGATGGTTGGTAAGTCAGAGGTTTTCCACTGGGCTGCTGTGAGCTGGGGTGAGGGTGGCTTGGGGTCCTTCAGGACCTGGGGGGCCCAGGGACAGCTCTGGGGACACACTTGGAGCAGGGCTCTTAAATCTTCTCAGAGATGGCATTCAGTCAGGCCGGATCCAGGCCAGGTTTTGCTGCTTCTTTCTCCTCACAAAAACAGGCAGGAGGGAGCTGCTACCTGCCTGCTCGCCTGCTGCTGCTCAGAGCTGCCTCCAGCCAGCCCTGGGACAGTGGCAGAGCAGCATGGCCAGCGTGAGCCAGGCACACATGCCATGCACTGGGAGCAGGGGAAACTGCTAAGTGTGCCACTGCATCCTCCCAGTCTAGGCTGCACCCTCCCAGCACACTCTGCATCTTCCCAGTGCACATATTTAGTCCTCCCAGTGCACGCTGCATCTTCCCAGTGCTTCTGCATCCTCCCAGCACACTCTGCATCCTACCAGTACACGTACTTTGTCCTCCCAGTGCCCAGTGCATCCTCCCAGTGCTCCTGTTGCATCCTTCCTGAGCACACTGCGTCCTCCCAGCACATTCTGCATCCTCCCAGTGCACATACTTAGTCCTCACAATGCACTCTGCATCCTCCCAGCACATTCTGCATCCTCCCAGTGCACATATTTAGTCCTCCCAGTGCACACTGTGTCCTCCCAGTGCTCCTGCTGCATCCTCCCAGTGCACACTGCATCCTCCCAGGGCACATACTTTGTCCTCCCAGTGCACACTGCATCCTCCCAGTGCACAATGCGTCACCCCAGTGCCCAATGCGTCATCTCAGTGCACAATGTGTCATCCCAGTGCTCATGCTACATCCTCCCTCTACACACCGCAGCCTCCCCAGAGTGCTTGCTGAATCTTCCAGTATGAGCTAGGGTGGAGGTTGGAGCTCACAGGACTGCATAAGCCCCATGGAGGGGGATCAGGTCCCCCATCCTCCCTGTGCTCATAAGACTCCCCTTTACCTGAAGCTGCTTAATTGCCGTTTCAGGAAGGTCAGGACAGGCTGAGATGCATTTTTTGTCAAAGGTCTGGAAGGATACAGCACTGTGGGTGTGCAGGGAGGCATCAGACTCACTGGCGTGTGGTGGAAGGCACAGTGGTTTAAGGATGGTTGCGGGTTGGGATGCTGCATCAAGCCTCACTGCTGCCAGAAACCCCTTGCTCTGGGGGTTTGGGGACCCTTCCAGCAGGGCCACAAGAGGTATCGTCACCCACAGCTTCGCCAAAGCCACCCATGGTGGGGCCAGCGTGGTTCTGTTCCAGAGGAGGGACGCACGGGTGTTCTGCGTGGCCGTGGCGCTGCTCCCTGCTCCCGCTGGCTCCCTACACAGAGCGCTGCTCTTCAGCGGCTCCGTTCGTATCATCGAATTTTAATTTAGTTAGTTGAGTTCTTTAAACAGTGTGAACTTGTTAAGTGCTTTGCATATTTTATACTCACGAGTAACATTTATCAACCAGAAAGTACAATTAATCAAAGAGGGGAGCTTGTGTAACGCGGAGCAGCTTGCATTCTCCTTTTCTCCCTGCTGTGCGCTTTCCTCCGTGCTTCCATCCTCTTCCTCCGTGTCACAGAGCCAGGGTAGATTCACTGTGCACACACATACATAGATATTCTCTTCCTCTCTCCCTCTTCCCCCACAACATGCCTTGTACCCCATACGTACAGAATCACCAGGTTGGAAAAGACCCACTGGATCATCAAGTCCAACCATTCCTATCAATCACTAAACCATAACCCCTCAGCACCTCATTTTACATCCATAAAAATACGGTTTATATATGTGTATGCATATGCGTGGGTGCATATATATATACACACATGAACATAAATTCATGTGCATGTATCTACATTCATGCCCCTGTATCTATGTGGCATGTAAATACATGCATGTATATAGGTATAAATGATCCATTTGCACTATATAGATGTGTATACACACACGTAGATGCACAGTTTGCTCACTATGTTATACACATGGTGTATAGATAGAATTTATACATAGATGCACACACTATGCATTATCTCCTGTTTAATATATAGCATGCAGTCTATAGCATATATATATGGTTATATCGTGTATAATGTACTTCATATAATGTATAATATACAATATATAGGGTATAATATAGGTCATCCAGCCAGGAGGAGTTCTGTCTAGGGGTGACAGGGACACAAGAAGCTCTGACAATCCTCCTGGGTGTGACTGAGCCCATGGTTGGAGCTTCCCAGCCCACATCCCCTCTCCTTTTAGGCTAGAGATTAGGAGGAAGGTTTTTATGGAAAGGGTCATTAGGCATTGGAATATGCTGCCCAGGGAGGTGGTTGATTCGCCTTCCCTGGGGGTGTTTAAGGCACGAGTAGACGAGGTCCTGAGGGACATGGTTTAGTGTTTGATGGGAATGGTTGGACTCGATGATCCGATGGGTCTCTTCCAACCCAGTGATTCTGTGATTCTGTGATTCCTTGCTGGGTTTGAGGTATGGACCTGGGGTTGCTTTGGGCTCAAACAGCAAAGGGACACGGACCTCTGTCCCCGGGACATCTGTACTTATTATATTAACTACAGGATCAGCCAAACCACACCGGGGTTTGGCTCTGGGGTGATGCGGGGGTGAAGCCTGTGCCGGTACCCGCTGAAGAGCTGGCACGGGGGCTGGAAGATGAGAGTTGCCAACCCTCCAAGTGCCTTGGCCACTCTCAGTGAGTGGGAGAAGCCCTGACCTAATTTATTCCGACTTGCCAAGCCTTGGCCCTGGCACAGCGGGGGCGACTGAAGGAACCAGGCAAACGTGGTTGAAGGGGCAGGTTTGGTCAAGATCAAACCCCAACCCGGCAGAGCATCCTGCATGGGTCCCAGCAAAGGACTTCAGGGCTCTTCCCAGGGCTTTGGAGGGCTTCGTTGCTTAATTAATTGCCATTAATAGCAGCAAACGGGGCAGCAGGCACCCACCTGGACCCGGGTTAAATGGTACTGAGGGGAGGGCTGTGCTGGCACCGCAGGACCTGCCTCGCAAATCACCTGCAACAACATGTGCTGTCATGGTCACCTCTTCTCAAAAATGATAGTGCAAAATTAATTAAAATTAATTAATCAGAAAAGGGCAATAAGGGTGATTAAGCACCTGGGGAAAAGAACAAAAATACAAATATATATTCCTGAAGAGCGATTGCAGAGCCCAGTGATTACCTTGAACGGAGGAGAGTGAGCAGGGAAAGGAATGAGCTGGAGAAGGGGGTCTGGGGGTGTTTTCTGTCTCGTCACACAAGGAATTACTGAGTGACAAGATTGAAACTGGTCAGAGGAAAAGCATTTCCCGGCAGCAGTGACCAGGGAGAGGCAACTGAGCCACAGAGAAGAGCGTGTGGCTCTGCAGTGTGGCCGGAGCTGCTGCCATGGGTTTTGCAGACTTGGTTTTGCACAAACCGGCCCCAAGGTTGGCCCAGTCTCCAGCAGAGAGTGGGATCAACAGGGCATCCTCAAGACTGGGACCCTTGTTCCTGGTCCTTTGCTGGTCTCAGGAGCTGAGGGATGCTCAACCCATTTCTTTTTTCCGCTCTCAAGTCTCAGCCACACTCTGTTGCCTCAATAATAACAATAATATAAACTCAAAGGGAATGTTTGCAAACGAGATTGGCTCCGGTTCAAGGCAATCCCCGCGGGTTTTCGTTGGAACCTGAGGGGCCAAATTGGAGCCCCAGCTCTAAGGGGATGAGAGGAGAACCATCCCCTCCCTGCCACCACCGAGGACTTGGGCGGTAGGGAAGGATGGAGAGGCTGAGGCTTAATGGAAAGGGTCTGCAGGAACCCCAGTGCAGCGTAGTGAAAAGAGGATTAAAATGTCTGTTTTGAGGGAAGCAGGGAGGAAATACTGCAGGCTCCTGCGGGGAAGAGGTGATGCAGATGGGATGTGGGTGCTCCTTGGCCTGCTTGAAAATGCGGGTGATGCCCAGAGCAATGCAATGGCCATTGGTGGCTTCAGGGAGAGAAAAACTCTTGGGTTTTGATCATTAAGGTACCACTGCATGGGGGGCACTCAGCATCACCCCATCCAGGGAGGAGCTGTGTGCTGCTGCCCTGCACTCAGCCTCCCCTTGCAGGGATGACAGCCTCATTTCTTTAAAATTTAGAAAGCAAAATGGGGTAAAAGCAGTGCTTCCTGTGCTTAGAGGTGCTCTTTCTGCATCCCCAACTCCACAGCCAACTAATCACGTGCTCTCGGCTCCCCAGCATCAACCCCCACCTTGGGATGCTGCTTGTCCCAGTATTCTTGGATCTTTTGCAGGAACTGGGGGGACTTGGATGCCCTAAAGCAACTTCATGCCCAAGAGTGGGGTTTGCTTTCCACGGAGGCACCATGGAAGGATGGCAAGGGGCTCAGGCACCAAGGCCACATCCTTGTTGTGCCACAGCTCTTTGGATGGCTCCGGGATTCCTACAGGGTTTGTGCAAGACAGTGCTTGGGGGAAGGTGAGAAAGGGGCTAGTGCCCTGCCGAGCGGAGGGCTCATCCTCTATTAGACACCAGAGAGTCCACGCTGTCCTCCTTCTCATAGAATCATAGAATCACCAGGTTGGAAGAGACCCACCGGATCATCAAGTCCAACCATTCCTATTTTCCCCAAGGTCCCTGCAGCGATTCCTTTCTGAACACCTCGAGCACTGTTGGTTCCTGTCCACGGAGACAAGGGGGGGATCAACCCGGTCCAGTCGGGGCTGGGGTACAGACAGGGGTAGGTGGGGGGGTGGGACGGTCACTCTTGAGCAGAGAACATCACAGGGAGAGAGTGAGAGAGAAGGAGCTTCCCAAAGAGGCAAAGCTCAGCTGCATCACGGGCTGCCAGGGTGCCATGCGGGCGGGCACAGATGCGATGAGCATGTCTCAGCTCCTCATGTTGGTGCCACGGGACAGGATGGGACAGGGCAGAACAGGGCACGGGAGAGTCAGGGCGAGGGGCAGGACCGATGTCCCCGCCGGGCTGGAGCGGCAGGGATGGGAACGGGTGGGGTGGGCACAGGGCTGGTACCTGGTGCGGGATGCAGGTGGGTTTGGGGCAGGTATCCAGTGCAGGTGGGTTTGGGGCAGTGCCTGGTGTGGGATTCAGGTTAGTTTGGGTCAGTAGCTGGTGCGGGTTGTGGAATGCGGGATGCAGGCTGGTTTGTGTCAGTGCCCGATGCAGGATGGATTTTTGGGGCAGTGCCCGGTGCGGGCTGTGGGATGCGGGATGCAGGGTGGGTTTGGGGCAGTGCCCGGTGGGTGCCGGTGTCGGGGGGTGCGGGGTCCGGCCGCCGCTCCCCGCTCCCCGCAGGACGCGGCCAAGTTCCCGCGGCGGCGGAACGGCGGGACAACAGCGCCCCCACGCGTTGGCAGCGGGACGGACCCCCAACACCCTCTCCTTTCCGTGCCCCAACCGGGCTCCCCAAGCTGTTCCCCCCGACACCAGCGCCGGGGCGGGACCCCCCGGGGACGGACCCCCCCGGGCAGCGCCGGGACCGCTCGAGACAGGCTGCGGGCTCGGGATGGGGCCGCCCCCACCGAGTCCCTCCAGGCCCAGTTCACCCCAGTCTGTCCCAGTCCCCTCCACATCGAACACTTTCCCCCCCACCGCGGGGCAGCCGGTGGGACAGCGCGGGGCCACGCCCACCGAGAGGCCACGCCCTATACAGACCACGCTCACTCGCACAGAGACTCTATGACATCGAGAGATCACCGCCCACTCCAGAAACCACGCCCTCCTTTAGGACACGCCCACTTTAAAAAGACCCGCCCACTTTAAAGATCGCATCGATCCACTGGAATGGCCACGCCCACGCGGACCTGCTCGTGAGAGGCCACGCCCGCTATGAGCCACAAGCCAATCACGGCCCCGCCCGCCGCCGTAGCCACGCCCCCATTAGACCACGCCCCATAAAACGTGCTCGCGCGGTGGCCACGCCCAGACACAAACTTGCCCATATATGGACCACGCCCATTATGAGGACGGCGCTAATCGCCAGACCACGCCCGTTTTCTTGGCTCCGCCCACCGCGTGACGTCACGGCGCCGGCGCCGCCTGGCTGGCTGTGGCTGTGGCGGTGCGGGGAGGGGGCGCCGCGCGGCGCAGGTAACGGCGGGGCCCGCAGGCAACACCGGGCCCCCACCCGGCCCCCCCCGTGGCGAGGAGAGCGAGGGCGGGCCGCGAGGGGCCTGGGGGAGCCGATACAGAGCCCCCGGCGAGCAGGGCTGCGGCCTGCGGGGCGCCCCACGGAGCAGGCCTCGAGCGGGTGGGGCCGCGGGGGAACGGCAGGTTGGGCCTGGGGGCGCCCCCACACGCACCGCAGCCCACGGGCCGGGCTGGGGTAACACCACAGCGGGAGGGGGCCGCGGTGCCCGCTCGCACACGCCTCCTGGGGGACCCCTCTGCCCCCTTCTTCCCAGTGGCCCCCGTGGGGGTGACCCCTGCCCTGCTCATCATTGGGACCCCTCCGACCCCTCGAGGATGGGACCCCAGTGCCCCCCCGCAATCCCCTGCCTGAGGGGATGGCACCCCAGTGCTGCCCTGCCACCCCCTGTCTGGGTGGATGGGACCCCACTGCCTCCCTGCCCCACTCATCCTGGGGACTCCTTCCTCCCCGTAAGAGGATGAGGCCCCAGTGCCCCCGTGGTGGTGCCCCCGTCTTCCACTTCTGGGGTCCCCTCTTTCCCCAGTGCCCCCCATAGTGGAGTCCCACACCTCGTGGGGAGGTGATCGGGGGTCACCCAACTGAGCCTGGGGATAAAGAGGGGCCTACAGTGCCCGGAGGGCAAATGAGAGTGCCAGCCCAGGAGATCAAAGCTGAGCCTAACCCTCCACACACCCGCTGCCCCCATTAAGGCTCAGACTCCCACCAGCTCTTGCCCCCCAGCAGTCCCGGGATGGTGTCCGCGGGGTTGAGGTGGCTCTTACCTCTGGCTCCTTAGAGCTGTGGTTGGCCTCAGTCACGCTGGTGGGACTAAAAAGGTGATTTGGGACTAGAATCCTTTCTTTTCTTCTTTGGTATCACAGCACAGACTGGCTCCTGGCACCACTGAGCCAAACTGGATTTCAACTGGTGATCTGTAAGGTGAGATGCTGCGTCCTCTGCTTCATCCTCAGGCTCTTCAAGACCTCGCAGGGCCACTGAAGCTGCCTAAGCTGTGATAAAAAAGGCTTTGTGCCTAATAGGATATTTGCTAGGGAATTCCAGCCACGAACACTGTCTATTCCTTTATTTGTAAAGGTGTTTGAAGTCCTTGAATTTACCCTTTGGCCACCTTAAATCTAGTTTCTTATCCCTAGCACAGTTAATCAAATCCACAATGGTTTGAATTATGAGATGTCTTCAGGGGATTTATAGCTTGTATTGCTGATTATACCTTGACTTTATTATATTGCAAACACCTAACTTATGGTCACGGCTGAGATTTACAATCCTCAGGTAGGTGCTTAGGGTAACTTTTAACAACTCCAGACATAATTAGACGTGACTGATGGTTCTGCAGATAAATGTGTAATCTGTAAAACGTTGAGACAAGGAAAGAAGAGGCAGGACAGGTGAACAGGGTGGATCAGCCTTAAAAAAATATATAATTGTGTGTATTGCTGAGCAGGGCTTGGGGATGCTGTGGCATCCCTGCCCGAGACAGGGTTTGGGGCTTGTTGGTACCAGGATTTAGATCTTGACTCCTTGCTGAAGGTTTTTAAAGTTGGAAGTAGCCCTGGGGAAGGAGTGATAAAATGAAACTGGGGTGCTCAGAGCTGCCTCCCCGGTTTGGAGGGGCCTCTGTGCCCACGGCTTTTCCAAACCTGACCAGCGGTTTCTACCCTGTCTCAGAGGAGCAGCGAGTCCTGCGCAGGCGCATGCCCCTCCGCCAGCATGACGAGCGAGGTGGTGGAGAACGAGTTTGAGTTTTACTCCAAGGCAGAGAAGTACTGGAAGGATGTGCCCGCCACGGTGGATGGCATGCTTGGGGGCTATGGCCACATCTCCAGCATAGACATCAACAGCTCCAGGAAGTTCCTGCAGAGGTTTCTGCGGGTAGGTAGCACGGTCTGTCATGCCCCCAAAGCCCCATCCTTCTCCCAGCACTGAGCTGGGCTCTTCTTTCATAGTTGCTCTATGGGATCCTCCATTTCATTTGTGCTGGGAGGGTTTTGCTCTGTTATAGGTCCCTTTACTCCATCCCACGTGGTCGCTCCATTTCTTCTCTGTGGATACCTCATGGTGGGATTCAGTTCTTTATGATGTTTTTTTCAGGATGGCCCCAATCGGACTGGGACGACCCGTGCTTTGGACTGCGGGGCAGGCATCGGCCGGATCACCAAGCGGCTGCTGCTCCCTCTCTTCAAGACAGTGGACATGGTGGATGTGACTGAGGACTTCCTCACCAAGGCCAAGAGCTACCTAGGAGAGGAGGGCAGGCGGGTGCGCAACTACTTCTGCTGCGGCCTCCAGGACTTCAGCCCCGAGCCCAACTCCTACGATGTCATCTGGATCCAGTGGGTCATTGGTGAGGGTCACTCAGCTTGGGGGGGTCTCACCAGCCTGTCTTCCATCCAGCTTTCCCTGCCAAGGTGCCCCACGCACTGGGCAGAGCTTTGGGCAGGAGAGCTCAAGGGCTGCATTAAGGCCTGGGGACCTGATCTCTGTGGGTGGGATCTTTTCTCCCAAGCCCTTGGAGGCCAGGGGAGAGGTGTGGGTTGGACAGAGTTGGGTAAAGCCTGTGGAACACAAATTGGACATCGTCGAGCTAAAGCTTTCACCTGCAAGTGGCTCAAGTATTTGGTTTCTGGATCAGGAGGGATCCCAACCACAGCTCCTTGTCCTCTCTCCTCCAGCGTGTCCAGAGAAGAGCAACAAAGCTGGTGAAGGGGCTGGAGAACAGGCCTTATGAGGAACGGCTGAGAGAGCTGTGGGTGTAAAGCCTAGAGAAGAGGAGGCTGAGGGGAGACCTCATTGTTCTCTACCTAAAAGGAGGTNTGGTGATTCTATAATTCCCCTGCCCTGCTCACCCCATGCCCTCTAACCCTCCCACTCTGCCTCTCCAGGACATCTCACCGACAACCACCTCTCTGACTTCCTCAAGCGGTGCCGCGCCGGCCTGCGGCCCAACGGCATCGTGGTCATCAAGGACAACATGGCTCAGGAGGGCGTGATCATGGACGATGTGGACAGCAGCGTGTGCCGGGACTTGGATGTGGTCCGCAAGATCATCCACCGGGCTGGGCTCCACCTCCTGGCTGAGGAGCGCCAGGAGAATTTCCCTGATGAGATCTACCACGTCTACACGTTTGCCATGAGATGAGGACAGCCAGCAGCAGCAGGTCTCTCCGAGGCCAGCTCAGAACACGGGCCAGCAGGGTTGGTTCCTGCCAGGGCCAGGAGGGGTGAGGACTGTGCCCTCACCAGGGGGTGGTGGACAGTGGCAAGGGCGTCACAACTCCCTCTCTCCAGGGCTGGTGGCGAGGATGGGGCTTTGTCTTCCAAATTGCTGCTGTTTGTGAGAAGAAGTGTTTGCCAAATACATTTTCCTGCTGTAGCACTTCTGCACGTGGGCTTTGTTAGACACAGCGTTGGCTTGATGCCTCCTTTGGGGGCTCTGTACACAAGCAAGAGTGTCTGTCCTGCCAGAGTTACGCTCCGTGGGCACCAGCAGGTTGCTGACTGCAGTTGCAGGGGGCTCCTGTTGGTGAAGAGGAGCTCAGAGCACCTGTGACAGTCTGGGCTCTGTTCCTTGCTTGCAGGTTTGACCCTTTCCCCCCTCTTGAACTTCTTGTTCGCTACAGCAAGCTGGGTAAGGCAGTGGGGAGAAACCTCTCCTATTCCCCTCGGGTGGGCTTTGCAGGGCCTCTCCATCAAACCCCCAAGCAGGTCTCCTCTCCCACACATGCAGCAGAAATGGATGGGAGAAGGGTAACCAAGAGAGAACCTTGCAAACCCCTCTGAGCTCCTTCCAGACCCACCCTAACACAACACAACTCTGCAACACTGGCCCAGCAGCTTGCCAGGAGGGTGAGAAGACCCCAGGGGCAGCAGGTCCCTCCAGCCAGGCTCATCCAATACTCCCCCCACCACCACAGAACCCTCTCCTCCACCCCATCTCTCCCACAGAAGAAATGATCCCCTCGTCGTTATTATAAAAGGCCTCATTTAATTGCTCGTTCCCCATTCCAGATGACTCCAAGGGAGTATTTGATGACATTAATATTCTTCCTTAAGCATCAAGTCATCATGGTGCACAGCTCCAGTTCCACGGGGTGGGAGAAGGGAAAACACAGCAGCTGCCAGGAGGGCAAGGGGGGCAGGCAATGCTTCTGCAGCCAAACTGCCCTTGAATCCCAAATCCAGCTGCCATAAACTGTACCAGCTCCAAATAGATTTTTCCTCTTTCCATCCTCTTCTCCATGACCCTCACAACAAACAAAAACAACAATGGGGGGACTCAATGTCACAACCTGTTGGTGTGTCAGGAGGAAGCAGATGCCTAGAGAGAGGAGCCAAATGACTGTAGCAAGGCTGGAACATGGGACCTCCACGTGTAGCCTCAGGGTTTGGAGCTTCCAGTAACAGATTGGGAAGAAACCCATGAGTCTTGCTGCAACTTCTCATACTGGGAGCAGCGGGCAAGGGAAAGGGCCAAGGAACGGGGAGGGAGGCACAAAGCATTCAGCTGCGTGTTCCTCATCCTTGCACAGGGAACAGAGTCAAGAAATATCCATTTGTCCGTTTTGGAGCCCAAGATTCCTTGGTGGATGATCATCTGTGCTGGGAGGATGGGGCACTCGCAGCAGAACCTCAGAGGGTGCCGAGCAGCCGGGCACTGCTGCCAGCCCTGCTTCCCCTCACCCTGCCCCACTCCCGTTTCAGGAGCAAGCGAGGAAGTCGTCCACATCCACAGGGAGATGCCAGACCTGCCTCAACCACAGCTGCTCCCACCTCCAGAACCCAGAGGCAGGAAACCAAGACAACAATATCAGCACTCCCAGCACACCAAGGCATCGTGCAGCTCCACTGCTCACCTAAGGCACTGCTTCACCCACCCCAGACCCCGCAGGCCTGGAAAGAGAGGGCCACCAGGCCTTTCCTTAAAAATCCATACCCAGTATCCAGTACCTGGATGCTCCCTCAGGGAGCCACAGGGCTTTGCCCACCTCCCCCCAACATGCCCTAAAGCGATGAGGCCTCCACAGACACATAGGTGGCATCAAGCCCCTAAAAGCACACACAGAGGGGGACACAGTGGGCAGCACTGGCCAAGCCCTCGGCACTTGGACAGCAACACTGTTCACTGTGGAGCAAACTGGCCCAGAGCAGAGGCCTGGTGGCTGCAGGCACACGACAATCACGGAGGGGAAAGAAGCAGAGGCATTAGTCAGGCTCAAGGGTCCTCGTGCCCAGCAGCAGTGTGGTCAATGAGGAGATACCATTTCAGCCTGTCTGGAAGAGGTAGAGCCTTGATTTTGACATCTACTGGCCACGGTTTAAGGCGCTGCCGGATAAACACCCTGCAGAGATGTTTCAATGCCTGTGGGGAACGCTCCAGCTGCTTCAGAGAGGAGAAGAGAGTCCTGATCTTCTCCCCGTGGTACCTGCAGCTGCTGGTGTTGACCTCAAAATTGCTGGGAAGCTGGATGGCCTGTGAACTGGCCATCATGAGTTCCAGCAGAGTCTGACCCTTCTGGATGAGGTCTGTGGAGAAGCCATCATCTTCGGAGACACTGAGGTGTGAGCAGAGGCACTCAAAGACGATGTGGAAGCCTGACCAGCAGGAAGGACCGTGGAGGGAACAGTTGTAGGCAGCACCTGACTCCAGCAAGAAACGCAGCAGCGGGAAGTGGCATTTGAAGCTTTTGAAGCAGAGGTGGGTGAGAGACTCGGGGGCCGGGCACTCGCTGGGGTCAGCACCATGGGCCAGCAGCAGCTGTGTGACACGAAAGCAGAAGCGACTGATCACCTGTGCCTCCTCGGTGTTGCTGCACACCATCTCTCCCAGCAGGAAGATGATGTAAGTGAAGACGGTGTCGCCGTCTTTGGTGGTGGCTCTGACATCTGCACCTGGAGAAGGGACACGGCAGACAATGAGGTTAGGACAACACTAACTCTGGCAACCACCAGGCTTTATGTGGGAACTTAAAATAGTTCCCAGGGCAGCACCTGGTTTTGTACAAATAATCAGCCAGCACTAGGCCTGGGGGGACTGTGCATGGAGTGGGGAGAAGTTCACCCTCACCTCCATCCAACAGGAGACGGATGCTCTCGGTGTTGCGGATCTGGACACCGTCACTGCTGGCCAGGGCGTGCAACAGTGCTGTCTTCCCTGCAATAGAGACAGTCAGATGAAAACAGGGCAACATCCCAAAATGCAGGAAAGCAAACAAATCAACCCTTCCAACCAGATCACCAAACATGGGGAGAAACAGCCCTTCCCCCTCCTGCTGTCCCCATCATGTGGCACTGCGGTGGGGACAGGGCTACAGGCCAAACATGCAAGGCTGGTGACGGCCCCAGGGAAAAAGCACATGTGCCATGGCAGATCGGGTGTTAGAGCACGTGAGCACCCAGGGCTATAAGGTAACAACACCATCCCCTCTCCTGCGGGCTGCATAGAGCTGGTTTTAGCCCCCTTGTGCATCTGACAGAGCCAAGTTGCCAGGAGAAAACACGGAGCACCAAGAAGGTTCTGCAGCCGGCACGCAGGCTGCAGGAGGGGAGACCTCATTCTCTCTACAACTATCTAAAAGGAAGTTGTGGAGAGGAGGGAGCTGGGCTCTTCTCCCAAGTGACAGGGGACAGGATGAGAGGGAATGGCCTCAAGCTCCACCAGGGGAGGGTCAGGCTGGACATTAGGAAAAAAGTTTTCATGGAAAGGGTCACTGAGCACTGGGACAGGCTGCCCAGGGTGGGGGTTGAGTCACCTTCCCTGGAGGGGTTTAAGGGACAGGTGGACGAGGTGCTGAGGGACATGGTTTAGTATTTAACAGGGACGGTTGGACTCGATGATCTGATGGGTCTTTTCCAACCTGGTGATCCTACGATCCCCAACTTCCAAATCAGTTGGTAACCAGAGAGATGGAAAGACACAGTGTCTGTGACCTGCTCTAGCCCACCTGTGTGGGCTACGTGCTGGGGACACCTGGGCTGAGGGAACCAGACAGGGCACACAGACCATTTTTGTCAGCTGCGTTGACATCAGCTCCCAGCTGAAGCAGCCGCTGGAGGCACGGCAGCCGCTCAGGCTCCTCGCTGGCCAGATCAAGGGGACTGCTCTCATGGATCTGTACAGAGCAAGAGAAAAAAAACTCTATTAAAGACTTTGAGCCTCTGAAGAGTCGCTGCTGGAGCTTTGGCACAGCCAACATAAGATTGTATTTCATCCCATCCTCCAAAATCAGAGTGAACCTTGCCTGGTACGTCCACAGGGAAAGGTTTCTCTGCCCCAGCCTCCTCTCACCCATTACTCCATGACAGAGACAGGTTTGTTCGGCCAAAGGCAACCTGACCTGCCACAGGCACTGGGATCAGGAGGTTGCTGAGGGGAAGCAGCACACAGCAAGGCCCGGGAGGAGGCAAGCAGGGAGGGCTCTCTCCCCATGTCTCTCTGTCACAATTAAGTCCCGTGGGGGCTCAGCTTGGCTGTGTTCAGGCAGCTAAATGCATACCCGGTCTCTCCGGTTGATGTCAGCCCCGTGGTGCACCAGGAGCTCCACCATATCTGGCTGGCTGCGGAGCACTGCGATGTGCAGGGGAGTGTAGTAGGTGACTGGATCTGAGGACAAAAAACAGAGTCAGAGAGAACGAAGGGTTTCCCCGTAACAGCCCAAACACCCACCAAAAGCAGGAGGGGGCAGCTGGGTTGGCCCTGAGAACACAGCGATGCCCGTGAAAACCCAGGTCCTGCTTTAGCAATAGCTCCACCTCTGGCAAAAGTCCTCAGAGGTTCAAAACGGCCCCCAAGCCCCTGGCCACCCCACAGCCCATCCCTGCAGCTGCGTCTGGACAGGAGCTGCCACAAAGCAGATCCAGGCTATCCCAGCAGAGCAGGGGCTGAACTGGCAGCACCCCGTCCTGCCCCAGCTCTAACCACCTCCCAGGGCCACCAGCCTTACCCTCAAATCCAAGGTCAGCTCCAAACTCCAGGAGAATTTCTGCAGCAGGGATAAGTCCCAGCTCGATGACCTTCAGCAGGGCATAGCTCACACCTTCCTGATAAAACGGGGAGTGGGTCTCCCTCTCCAAGACTCGTCTCACAGCTGAGAGCTCGCTCTTGTTGCCACCCAGGCAGGCAGGGCTTAAGACACAGAAATGGCCAGTTACTCATCTGAATGGCACACATCTCAGGTGTTTGCAAGGGTCAAAGCAGCGCCAGGGAGCAAAGAAAAATGCCCCAATGCTCCTCTTGTCTTGTATCCTCTTGTACTAACATGTTGACTATAGGATTATGCAGAAGCAGGTCACAGTTTAACCCCAGTTCAGGTTTTATTGCCATGGATCAGGCAGAAAGGGCTGTTCCTGGGGAGCAAATGCCGTCTGTTTGCTCTGCTCCACCCCCATATTCCCAAAGAACAGCACCAAGAGGGACCATGGGACAAGCTGCTCACCAGGAGCAGGGTTTGCTCCCAGCCAGCGCTGCATGTGACCTCTGCTCCCACCCCTCAAACCCCAAGCACAGTCCCAGAGCTCCGCTCACAGCCTTGTCTCATTACCTCTCAAGGGTGCTCTGCTCTTCCGTGTCCTGTATCGCCAGCAGCCCCAAGATCTCGTCTACCAGGGGCTGATACTCGAAGATGATCCTGCGGAAGCCGTGCAGGAAAGGCATTGTCCTCTGTTCTGCACACAGACCATCCAGGGGCCTCCAGCATGGCAGTGGTGTCTTCTCCCACACAGGACTCCAGCAGGCAGACCCTGGCGCTGCCTGGTTTCTCAAGGACTTTTTCCTCCTGTTAAAATAAACAAGCCCTTCTAGCAGTTTTATACTTAGAAAAAGCACAGCCTTCCTTCTACTTTCCTTGTGTGTTTCTAAACAGCAATGAAGACCAAAACAGGGACCTCCTCCCACACACCACAGGGCATTCAGATTATCTCCTGCACACAGAGCCACAAATTGGAGTTATCTGTGTGCAGGAAGAAAACACATCAGGCAGAGCCCAGGCTCAGGGCACACCCCATTTCAGAGGCTCTGCCACAAGGACCCACACACTGGGGCAACTGCAGGGGGGGCATTCAAAGTGAAGAGGGGCTTGAGTGCTCCAGGGTGCCTGCAGCCAGCAAGGGCCTACCTGCTCTTCCAGAGGAAGCAGGGCTGAAGCAGCCTCCACAGGGCTTGGAGCCCCATAACACCCTGTGACTCACAGAAAGCAGCCCGGGGCCACCAGCCTTCCCCACAAGGCCTGGAGGAGCCAGCCTAGGGGCCACCAGCCTCCCCCTGCAACACACAGAAACAATTAGGGGCCACCAGCCCTCCCTCTGACCCACAGAAACTGGCTCAGGGCCACCAGCCCTCCCTCTGACGCACAGAAACCGGCCCAGGGCAACCAGCCTTCCCTCTGACCCACAGAAACTGGCCCAAGGCCATCACGCCCCATTGCAGAGGGTTAAAACCCAGGGGGGACCGATCGGCCTATAAACCTCACTGCAGCCCACAGGGATGAGAGCTGAGGCCGATGAGCACCCTAGCAGTCTGAGGGGAAGCAACGCCAGGAGCCCCCAGGCCCTCATCACGACGGTCTCAGAGGCCTCAGCGCCCCCACGCAGGGGTCCCTCAGCCCCGGGCGCCCGCAGTAGCCACGGGAAAAGACGTGGAGGCCGCCAGCGCGCCAGCCCCTCACCTGTGCCGGCACCGCGGCCGGAAGCGGAAGTGCCGGGGCGGATGTGATGGGCGTGGCTTAACAACGGAGGAGGCTCTCTTCTTTGTGGGCGTGGCTCCCTGTGGTGGGCGTGGCGTGTTTATATACGATCTTGGGGCGGGGCCTCGGGGCGCCCGGCAGGGGGCAGCACTTGGCTGGCGAGCGGCGCGCCGGGAGCGCGCGGGGGCGGGGCGCTCGCTGCTGGGCATCCCGGGGCACAGGGACCCCCGGTACAGCGGGGATGGGCACCCCCGGGCACGGGGACCCCGGTACAGCGGGTGTGGGCATCCCCAGGTCATGGGCATTCCTGGTACAGCGGGTGTGGGCATCCCTGGAGCATGGGCATTCCCGGTACAGGGGGTATGGGCATCACTAGGGCACCAGCATCCCCCGTACAGCGGGCATGGGCACCCCCGGGGCACGGGTATCCCCAGTACAGTGGACTTGGGCGTCCCCAGGGTATAGGCATCCCTGGCACAGCAGGTGTAAGCATCCCTGGGGCACGGGGACCCCCGGTACAGCAGGTATGGGTTTCCTTGGATCATGGGCATCCTTGGTACAGTGGTTATGGGCATCGGTATGGGCATCCCTGGGACTCAAGAATCCCCGGTACAGTGGTTATGGGCATCCCTGGGACTCGGAAATCCCCGGTACAGTGGGTATGGGAATCCTCGGAGCATGTGGACCCCTGGTAGAGCAGGCATGGGCACCTCCAGGACAAGGGGACCCCCGGTACAGAGGGTATGGGCATCCCCAGGGCACAGGCATTCCTGGGGCATGGGTGTCCCTGGTACAGTGGGTATGGATGCCCCCGGTGCGTGGGCATCCCCAGTGTGTGGGACGGGCATCTGCGATGTGCAGACCCAGAGCACGGGCATCCCCGATGCATGCCCCTATGCACACTCAGCTCCCGTGTGCGTGCAGCGGTCGCAGGGGGGCACGGGGCATTTGCACACCCACAGGCACCCCCGTATGCACACTCAGGTGCACGAACCCCCATGCGCAGGCACAACCACCCGAGGTGCAGCAGCACAAGCCCTCTGAGCCCCCCAGATGTGCACAGCTGCTCGCATGCACTCTTGCAAACACAGAGGCGCACACGCACACACGTGTGCACGTGGAAGCATGGAATAGTTTGGGTTGGGAGGGGCCTCAAAGCCCATCTAGTTTGACCCCCCTGCCATGGGCAGGGACACCTCCCAGTACATCAGGTTGCTCCACGCCCCATCCAACCTGGCCTTGAACACCTCCAGGGATGGGGCAGACACGATATCCCTGGGTAACCGGTTGCTCCCACCCACCCAGGGTGGGCTGAGGGTGCTGGAGGGTGGCACCCCAAGGCTGTCCCCTCCCCAGGGCTCCAGGGGTTGTGGGGCTCAGGGTGTCAGGAGGCTCAGATGGTGCTGCCCACAGCACACCCAGCCCCTCCCCTGCTGAAAAAGCCACTAGGGAAGCGTTAGCCCTGGATTTATTGATACCATTATCACCATCATCATCATTATTATTATTACGGTGGAATTTCCAGACGCAGGGAGCTCTGGGGAACCGGCAATAGCTGAAGCCGCCTTGGGTTTCCTATTTACGTATTTATTTTATTCTGGTGGAGCGCTTCCAGATTTCAGAGGCAGCCGTGGCCCTGGGGCAGAGGGGGTGAGGAGACCGTGCTGGCTGGGCATTTTTTCTGACGTGTCATCACATTTTTCTCCTATTTCCCACCTTCCATTCCCTACACAAAGTGAGGTGTCCTGGTGAGGGACCACAATGCCCACAGCCCCCCCAGTTCCAAATCCACCTCCACATCAGGGCAGGGGGTCCCAAGCCCTTTGCTTTGGGGGACTTTGTGGCTCCATCCAGGGGAGGTTTAGTCTGAACATTAGGAAAAAAAATCGTAGAAAGAGTCATGGGGCACTGGAACAGGCTGCCTAGGGAGGGAGTTGAGTCACCTTCCCTGAAGGGGTTTAAGGGATGGGTGGACAAGGTGCTGAGGGACATGGTTTAGTATTTGATGGGAATGGTTGGACTCGATGATCTGATGGGTCTTTTCCAACCTGGTGATCCTATGATCTTGGTGGGCAGCTGGTGTGGGGTCTCTCTTGCAGCCTGGTGGCCCCCTGGGTAGAATCTGAGGGGCATCATCCTTGTGTTGTCTTGAGAGGGAGGGGGAAAAATCCTGTCCATGCACCCTGGACAGGGACCGGAGGAGAAACGCAGCAGATCATGGAATGATAGAATCATAGAGCCACCATGTTGGAAAAGACCCACAGGATCATCGAGTCCAACCATCCCTATCAAACACTAACCCATGTCCCTCAGCACCTCATCCACCCGTCTCTTAAACACCTCCAGGGAAGGTGACTCAACCACTTCCCTGCACAGCCTGTATGATCCTCCTGATCTGGGTAAACCCCAAACCTCCATGGTTCAGGAAAACCTTGGACCCTCCAGAGTTGAGGTGGCAGCAGCAGACACAGCCACTCTCCCCAGGTGCTTGGCGCTGGTGGGGTCTGTGTGGGTCCAGCCCTCCATCAGACACTGTTTTGGGGACAGTCCCCCCTGCATTCCCCATTGTTAGCAGGGAAAGGAGGGCTGGTGGGTGTGGGTCACCCCATTGCCACCTCCAGCCCCTGCTGCCTCAAAATGCCCCACCAGCCCCAAAGCAGAGGCTTTGCCCCCATCCCAGTCATCCCCTTGGCTGGAAAGGGTGCGGCGTGGGGCCAAACCTGGCTCCAAAGCAGCCCTGGGAGGTGTCAAGTCCTGAGACCCCAAGACTTGGCTCTCTCTCCCTTGGCTTGGGTCTCTCTTGACTCCTCCCTGGCCATCAGCGCGGTGAGGCTGGCGAGCAACGAGGCTCACGGGATCCTGTCCCCAGAGCATCCCTGCCACGACCTTGCCGTGAGCCGTGGCCCCCGGGGAGGTGACTCCTCATCCACGCATTTTTGGGGTGAAAAAGTCTTTTTTCCAAGCGAGGATGTTGCTGAGGCGGTGGAGCTCCCGGCTAAAATAACAGCCTGGGGATCTGCCCCTTCCTCCCCATGGCCTTGGCGGGGAGGACTAGGAAGAATGCGAGTTGGCGATCCATCAGGGAGACAGAGCAAGAGCCAGCCGAAGAAAGAGGGGCATTTTAGGAGGAAAGCCAGGGAAATTTGATCATTAAGAAATCCTCCTGGCTGTCTGGGGGAATTTAATTAAATTGCTGGAAAGGGCTGTAAGCACATCTGGATCCAATATGTGCAGCTTTGATTTTTTTTTTCTTTCTTTCTCTTTTTTTTTTTTTTTTTTTTTTTTTTTTTTTTTTTTTTCAGTTCACTCTTTTCCCATCTCGCTGTGGAAGGAAGGAGGGGGGGGGGAATAAAAGGGAAATAGCTGAGCCACGGAGTATTGGTTCATCTGGGACTGGGATTCCTGGCAGGGAAAGAAAGAGAGGGAGAGAAAGAAAGAGGCAGGAACAGAGGGAATAAGAAAGCTGGGAGAAAAACCTTCACCAAGGGGCTGGCTGGGGTGTTTTATAAATGCCACCGACCGCAGAGACAAGGAGCTTGGAGGGAACAGGGGTAGCTGGGAGAGCTGGAGGGGAAAGGAGCTAGGACAGGGCATGCTGCCCCTTTAGGGGCTGGCAGGGCTGGAGGGAGAAGGAGGATAGAGAAATACCGTTTGGAGCAGCAGGACTGGGCACAGGGAGCACTCCTCCAGCAAGAGCTCCGGGCTGGAATCCCTGCGGGAAACGCTGCTCTGAGCCCCGTCCAGCCCGATGCCCTCAGCGCCGGGGGTAGGATGGGGATGGACCTGAGCAGAGCTGGGGATGCTCTGGTCCTTGGACCCAAGCAAGTTGGTGATGCTCTTGTCCCTGGACCCAAGCAGAGCTGGGCACGGCTCAGATTTATTCAGGCAGCCCTCTTACCCCAGCACTGGGAAATATACTGACCCAAGAGTGGTTGCTGAGCACCATCAACCCCCACCATCTCCCGTAGTCTAATTCCTTACTCTCCTCTTACTCCTTACATCCTCTTTAAGGGTTAGAGCATCTCCGTATTAAGAAGATCCCTTCCACTCCTGGGGTTGTGGGCCAGCCAGCCCGGTTTCTCTACACAAGAATACACCTAAGGCAAGATTTGGAGAGTATCAAGGAGAACAAGAACCTTGGAGCCAAAGGGAGCAGCACCAGCCCCAGCAGAGCAACAAGGACATTGCACGATCCCACTCCAACCGCCACCATCGATGTCCGGGGGCTGGCAGAGATATCCAGATCTGTGCCGCAACGAGTGCTCTGGAAGCGTGAGATGTTATCTCAGCATGAGAGGAATAGCAGGAAACCTCTAGGACACAAAGCGAGATTGCAAGAATAAATAAATATATGTACTTTTTTTTTTTTAAGAGAGGAAGATGAAGGGCTGGCAAAGAGAAACACGTTCATCTCAAAGGCTTCAAGCTGCAAAGCTGACGGGCTCTGGCTGGTTGGATCCTCACTCCGAAGAGCCTGGTACAGCCCTTCCAGTTGGATGCTGCTCTGGTTCATCAGCCCAGCAGCTCTGGTTCAGGAAAGCCAGACCCTGAGCACCCACCCAGCTCAGCAAAACCCACGTGCTTTGTGTCAAGCAAGTCAAATCGCTTTAGCTTCACCTCCAAACCTTCCATATTTTGCCCTAAGCATGGCCGAGAGTCACCTTGCCAGCTCCAAAGTCCAGTTTTAATCACTTAAAACATAATTTTTACAAAAAAAAAAAAAAAGGAGAAGAGCTCAGAAACACCAGGAGGGTGGGTTTCAAACAACCGGGTCTCGCATCGTGTGGCTGGTGGAGTTTAAAAAAAAAATGCTAAAAAAAAAAAGGGCAAATCCTAGAGCTAAAAAGGAAATTGCATTAATACAGATTGTTTTATTTAAAAAAAGCAAACCCTGACCTCTACTTCAAAAAAGTCATTAGGCGTTCTCCTTCTGAAAGGCCGACAGGGGATATAACTGAAAGGCCAGTTAATTTCTCAATGACTTACTGTTCTTGCTCTGCTCATGGAAACGTGTAAAGAGTCGGAGGGTAATTTAAGGCACCCTGCAGAAAGGTGTGTAAATCTTTGCGTGTCTAAAGAAACTTTACCAGACCGCTAGGATTGGGGAAAAAAAGAAAATGCTTGCCCTCTTTTTTTTTATACTGTTTTTTTCTTTTTTCTTTCTTTTTTTTTTTTTACTTTCCTTTGGAACTCCGATCCCCTTTGATCATAAAAAAAAGGTCATATTTCACCCCCCAAAAAAATATCAGCAATCACAGGGCCCGAGGAAGTGCGAACCCAAGGGGGTTTCGCCGATGATTATTCCCTCCATTTAATTATTTAATGCTGCAAAGCGAAGGGAAGCCGTCTCCCCTGGAAAAGCCAGACAGTTCGAGAAGAAGGTCTGGCTGTGAACGAGGAGGAGGAGGGAGAGGCTTATAAATGGGGTTGGGGCTGCTCCGTCCTCCCTCCCACCCTCGCTCCTTCGTGGATTGAGACCATCTCCCCTGAAATAATCACAGCAAGATGTTCCCAGGGGCCAAAGGGGAGATGCTGGGGAGAGGATGAAGGGTCTCGCTGCTCCAGTCCCATCACCAGCCCCAGCTGGCCAGGGTGCATCTCCATGGGTCACTGTCCTCCAAAGGGAATTCTCCATCCCCCAGGCTGTTCCTTGAGCGTTTTCTCCAGGATGCGGTGCCATCTCCACCTGGGAAGGGAGAAAAAGGTGGAAAAAAATAAAAGTAGGATGAAGCAGGTATCTGGATAAGGAGAGGTGGCACAGGGCTGTGCTGGGTCCTGCAGGGCCTGGTGGTCGCAGGGGTGATGCAGGGGTCTCCTTGCCAAGAGCGTGGGGCGGATGGCGAGGTGGATAATCTATATTCTAGCGCCCAGCATCGCCCTGGCACCACGTGCCCATCCAGCTGGGTGCTGAGAAGAGGCCAAACACCGATCCAACAAGAGCGGAAAGCGGTTTGACACCAACCCACGATTTACACAGCCAAGGGAGGCAGGACCGGACACCGGAGCTGAATCCTGAAGTTCTCTGAGGTCAATAAATTGGGTCAAAAGGACCAATAAATGAACCCCCCCCAAAAAAAAGAAAGGGGGAAGGGAGGTCGGGCTGGCTTGTCGAGCCCCCCGCAGGGTTGGAGAGAGCCAAAATCTGCCTTGAGCTACACCCCTTCCAAGCTGGAGAGCTCTGGGAAGCTGCTTCCCCGTCAGGAAGATGGGATTTGGCAGCGCTGGCTGGCTCCAAAATCCGCAAGCCTCCGACGCGAAGGGGAAGAGAGCGCAAGAAAAAGCTCTCGACAAATGTTAAAATAACTCAGCCAGGGGTTTGCCTCCCTGGGCCGCGCTGGAGCGGGGATGTTTATGAGCTCAGAGCTCCCATCTCGCTCGCTCGGAGGTTTCGCGTGGAAGCCTGCGTGTGCAGGAGAGCACGCTGGGATCACGGGGAAGGAATCATAACCGTTAACCTCTCCTTTTTCTGCTCATCGCCCCACTCTCAGCCCTCGCCGGACACCGCAACCAGCCCCAACCACCAGCTTTACCCCCCTCCCTCCCATCGCCTCCTCCCCGCATCTGCGCGTCCCTCTACGTAAATATATATCTAATTTTTAAAGAGGGGAAAACTCCCTTTTTTTCCCTCTCCCGGTGGCTGGTTTTCATTAGGGAGGTTTCTCTCTAACCCCAAGGGAAACAGCCTATGAGTTTTAAACTGTGGTGCAGGACGTAATTATCTCATTAAGGCGAGAGAGCCAGGCTTTTCCCAGGAGAGGTGACCTTGCTCCGGGGTTGATGGGGACC
>WAAB01020674.1:119959-151687 GCA_013389865.1 Piaya cayana | reverse complement strand
GGGACATGGCACTGGGGGGACTGGGATGTCGCACCGGGGGAGAGGGATATCGTACCGGAGACAGGGATGTCGCACCAGGGGTGAGGGACATGGCACTGGGGGGACTGGGGTGTCGCACTGGGGGAGAGAGACGTCGCACTGGGGGGACTGGGATGTGGCCCCATGGGAGAGGGACATCCCACCGGAGACTGGGATGTTGCATTGGGCATAAGGGACATGGCACTGGGGGGACTGGGGTGTCGCACCAGGGGAGAGGGACATCCCATTAGGGACAGGGATGTTGCACTAGGGGTGAAGGAAATGGCACTGGGGGAGAGAGACATGGCACTGGGGGGACTGGGGTGTCGCACCAGGGGAGAGGGACATCCCATTGGAGACAGGGATGTTGCACTGGGCATGAGGAACATGGCATTGGGGGGACTGGGATGTCGCCCTGTGGGGGAGAGGGACATGGCGCTGGGGGACAGGGACATGGCACTGGGGGAACTGGGGTGTCGCACTGGGGGACAGGAATGTCGCACCGGGGGAGAGGGACATGGCACCAGAGACAGGGATNGGGGGACGGGAATGTCGCACCGGGGGAGAGGGACATCCCACTGGAGACAGGGATGTTGTACTGGGCATGAGGGACATGGCACTGGGGGGACTGGGGTGTCGCACTGGGGGGAGAGGGACATGGCGCCGGGGGACAAGGACATGTCACTGAGGGAACTGGGGTGTCGCACTGGGGGACAGGAATGTCGCACCGGGGGAGAGGGACATGGCACCAGAGACAGGGATGTCGCACTGGAGGCAGGGATGTTATACTAGGGGTGAGGGACGTCGTTCTGGGANGTTGCACTGGGCATGAGGAACATGGCATTGGGGGGACTGGGATGTCGCCCTGTGGGGGAGAGGGACATGGCGCTGGGGGACAGGGACATGGCACTGGGGGAACTGGGGTGTCGCACTGGGGGACAGGAATGTCGCACCGGGGGAGAGGGACATGGCACCAGAGACAGGGATGTCGCACTGGAGGCAGGGATGTTATACTAGGGGTGAGGGACGTCGTTCTGGGAGGACTGGGATGTCGCAGCAGGGGAGAGGGACATCCCACCAGAGACAGGGATGTCGCACCAGGGGAGAAGGACATCGCACTGGAGACAGGGATGTCGCAGTGAGGGAACTGGGATGTCACAGCGGGAAACAGGGATGTACCACCAGAGACAGGGATGTCGCACTGGGGGGACGGGGAGGTCACAGCGGGAAACAGGGATGTACCACCAGAGACAGGGATGTCGCACCAGGGGGCTGGGATGTCACACTGGAGGGACGGGGACACGGTGTCAGGTGTCCCACGTCGTACCGAGGGGCAGGGCTCTCACATCGGGGGACCGGGACGTTGTACTGGGGGCACTGGGACCCCGCAGCGTCTGTCTCCCTCCTCGCTTCCCTCGGGGCTCCCGGCTCGGTTTGCTGGGACGGGAGGACCGGGATGCAGCGGGTCCTGTCGAGACTGGGCGAGGGGACAGTCACCGACCCCGGACCCGGCTTGTGGCTCTCGCTGCTGGCAGGAGACGCGTTTTTTAACGGGAAAAACCCCTCCCTTCCCGGAGGATCGGCGGCGGCCCCGGTGCGCGCATCCCTCCCCGGCGCATCCCGGCTCCGGGAACGGGAGCGTTCACCCCATCCCTGCGGAAAAAAGAAAAAGAATATTCCGGAGGCAGCCGGTGATCCCCAGAGCTGAGTGTCCCCTCGGGGCACAGAGGCGGAGATGGGGATGGAGAAGGAGGAGGAGGCAGAGCGCAGGGCGGAGATGCCCACCCCGAGGGGACCCAGGGGGTGGCAGCCCCCAAACCTGCCCCTGCCTGAGCTTTGCTCCCCCAGCTTGTCCTCTGAGCCCCAAAGTGTGTCCTGCTGGGGACCTGAGCCAGGCCCAGGGTGCGAAAAACCACTGAGAAGCTGTGCCCACCGCAGTGGGGACCCCCCCCTCTACTCTCTGGGTGCTCTCGCTGTCCCCTCCGTGGCTCCTGCATCGCCTACAGGTCTGAAGAATCTTTCTTCCTCCCACGTCTCACCCCCTGCACAACCTCCTTTCTTCAAGAAGCCCCCCTGAGCCCCCAGCCTGGCCCTGCTGGGGATGCTGCGGGCTGGGTGAGGCCGGGCGTTGCTTTCTGGGATGGTATCGAGTATTTCTGGCGTTGTTTTCCATCCTCCCTCCCCTTCCCTTGGGTTCTGTTTGTGCTCACGTTGCCTTTGGGACAGTGCGCCGTGTGGAACCAGAGCAGCTTGCGGAGAGCCAGCTCGTCTCCCAGGGCTGTTCGCAAAACTGCAGAGAAACTACCACCCTGCCGAGCTCCTAACGCACCCCAGAGAGACTCAGTGGGGACCAGGGGTGTTACAAACACCAGAAAGAGAGGCAAGAGGGCTGGTTGATCCCAACAAACTCGTTTTTTCACTCTAAAAGTCCATTCCCTGTGCAGTTTGGCCCCACTCATCCCAGTGCCGCTGGACCAAAGGGATTTTTCCTTTTAGCGCTTGTTTCCGTGAGGCTGCAGGGGTGAAGACACTGTCAGCACCAGGGATGCTCCAACAACACATCCAGGGGCAGAATAGTTTCCCCGCTGACCCTCCCTGGAGAGAGAAATAACCTGAGGAACAGGAGCGGAGAGCAGCGAGCAAGAAGACAACAAGGAAACAGAGAAGAAAACCCGTGTGCATAAAAACATCGACTTGTGAGACCCGTTAAGCGTTGCCACTGTCTAAACTGGCACACAATTTCCTAAATCGAGGTGGAGAGGCTTGAAATACCAGGCAGACGCCCTGCCAGTGCCAGCATCAGCCTTTTGCTACACATCTGCAACGCTTTCAGCATCGGTGTGATGACAGCAGAGGAACTTTTACTGGGAACGCTATCTTTTATTGGCATCCTGAAGTAAAACAGCCTCTCAGCATTTCCTCATCTTCCTCTTTACTATCGTAATTTTTTTTTTTTTCCTGCCAGATGCGAGTTCGGAGCCCCGCAAGTCACTGGCAGTGGGGTTTTTTTGTCAATGCCAACAGCCCCTGGTACCCAAGTTGCTCTGCGGGATGCGGCTCTGGCTGGGAAGCGATTAGCGGGGTCATCGCTGCAGCACGTTGGAGGAAGAGCAGCCCTGAGCCTGCTGCGAAGCTGCTGGCACCCTCTCCACCAGCCAGGGTTCATTATGGTCTGAGCTGGTACAGGGATGCTTTAGGCACCCCCAGGTTGTGCTCGGCAAACTGCGACCCCCACAAAATCCTCTCTCTTTCCCCAGGGAGCTGCAGCAGGAGGAGGCTTCAGTTCCTAGGGCTGGCAGAGAGCTCAGAGCAGGGCATTATTCTTTGCAGAGAGGGATACAACCCCCTCCTGCCCTCAGCCACCACCCCTGCCCCACAGCTTTCTCTGGTGGGGAAGGATGCTGGGGGCAGCCCCACATCCAGCCCCTGGGCACAGCTTTTCTCCAGGAGCTCCAATAGTCCCTTGCACATCCCTTCTTGTCGGCACCGAGGATCAGAGCCATCCCCTCTTCCCTCTCCAGTCCCAAAGTGGCCCAGCCTGTCCTCGCTGGGGACAGTTGCAAACATCACCTCTGCCACACATCGCTCCCATGGCACCCGAAAATGAAGAAGCAGAAATCTCACAAGCCAAGCGAACAGCAAGGAAACACCCACAGGGTGGCAAGGGCTCATCCTCGTCTTCACCTTCCTCCTCACCTGGAACTGTGCAACAGCCTCTCCTGCAAACCTTTCGCACAACTTCTGAGGTCTTGAAAGCTTGTTCACCTCCTTTCATTAGACTAACAAATAACGTGTAACGCGAAACATCTGTTAACAACAGCCCTTAATGTTCTCAAGATGATAAAGCAGGAGGGTAATTTTAGCCAGCAAGTCTTGACTGATGGCTTTTCAAACAATAAACTTGCTTTTGGTGCCGCTTGGGGATGGGAGAGGGAGCCGGGCGCTGGCTTTGGCAGCTGCTTCTGGGCTGAAAATCTCAGAAAGAGCAACTTTTGTTGTGGCCAGGCTGAGAGGAAGAGCTGTGGCTCCTCCAAGGGTGTCCTCCAACCTGGGGCAGCCACTTATTGCCCCTTCAGCTGCAACCAGTAGGACTGGGTGATGGGATGGGGAGACGTGGTGGCTCCTGGATATTCTATTTGCAGGGCACCTTCTGGGTCCCCTTCCTCACCCCCAGGGTGACTGGAACCCTCTGACCTGCGCTAGGGCTGTGTGGATGCTGAGAAGTGATGAGCAGAGGAGCAGCTGTGCCAGAGGGGGCAGAGGGATTAGGATGGTGTTACTGCAAATTGGTTTTAATTGCTTAAACGATGGCAGTTGAAAAAAAAAAGGAGAGGTGAGGCAGGGGAGGAAAAGGGGAAGGAATTTGTTTTGTGACACGTGGTGGCTGGTTGCCCCAAGCAGCCTGGAGCTGCTTCCAGGGCTTGGGCACCTTCCTTAGAGCCTTTCCTTGGTGAGCTGCAGTGATGCCCACCAGACACTTCTCAAAGCCTCTCCTCCCTCTGGGGGCTAAGCTGGGGGGCTGACACCCCCATCCCTCCCCAGGAGGCCGCCTAGAAATTGCGTCCTTGATGTCCCCGTGTGGTCCACCCCAGGGGCTGTGCTGGTTCTGGCTCTCAGGACACCTTCTGGCTCACAGGGCATGCTCTGGCTGTGCTTCTCTGCCTTCCCACACCCCACTCATCCCAACCAGGTGGGAAACACGACCTGGGGACACCTCAGCCCGTCAGGCTAAGCAGGCAGAAGGCTGTCCTGTAAGACAACACCGCTGGAAAAGGGCTGGGATGTGCCCATGAGGATCTATCTGCCTTCCCTGGGACATCCATGGCTGCAATTAACCCTAGCATCATTAACTCATGTGCCTGGCTCAGGGCAACACAGACCCACTGAGCTGTGGCCACAGGTTGCCAGTTGGGGTCCCACTGACCCAGAATCACCAGACCCCTCTCCCCAGCACCCATATGTTTTCTATGGCCCAAAAGTGATGGAACTCCCCCGAGTCCCTCTGCCTGGGAGCCTTTCTGCAATTTCTAGGTGGCCTCCTGGGGAGGGGTGGGGGTGTCAGCCCCCCAGCTTAGCCCCCAGAGGGAGGAGAGGCTTTGAGAAGTGTCTGGTGGGCATCACTGCAGCTCACCAAGGGAAGCCTCTGGTGCTTTTGTCCCGCAAAGGAGGGGACAGCAGCTTGGGTCCCAGCAGCTCGGGGGGGCTTCGGGATCTGCTCGTCCCAGCCTGGGGAAAGAGGTTGGGCTGCAACCAGGGTGCGAGGTTGAAGCGTGGGGTTCACAGCACCTGTGGTCCCTCCCCACTCCCCAAAAGAGCAGCAGCTGAGGGTGCCTGGGTGGAGGAGTCCCCATCCATGGGATCCTCCTGGGCTGGTAACCTCCCTCCTGGAGGGCTTTGAGGGCTGCAGACCCCAACACGAGGGGGTTTTCTCCATGCAGTGACAGCACCTGTGGGGCTGCTGGAGTAGGACAGTCCCCAGGGGCAGGGGGACAGCACAGCTGGGCCTTGTGCCCAAGACCAGTATTTTCCCAGTGCCTGATGGCAGCGGGTCCCCGGTGCAGCATCCGTCAGCGTGTATTGAGAAAGCGCCAATTAATCCAGGCGGGAGCTCCCCGCCCCTCACCACCTCCCGGCCTGCACATTTGTTTGCACTTTAGTGCAAGGCTGGTGACAGGCAAGGGATAGATGAGGAGCCTGACGTGTCCCGGCTCACCCAGACGCTTTCCAGCCGCTCGCAGTTGAGCCCAGCGTGTCCCAGTCAGGAAAAAAAGGGACTGCAGGGAGAGGCTCACACTGCACCCCTACAGGAGACAGGGGACAGCCCCAACCTGCAGTGTGACCCCTCCAGCCAGGCTTCCCCTCCCTAACTGGGGACCCCCCATTCTATCGTGTCTCTGCCATAGGATCATAGAATCATAGAATCACCAGATTGGAAAAGACCTACTGGATCGAGTCCAACCATCAAACCTGCTGTCCTGCACTTGGGCTGCCTGGGGGTGCCCCATGGATGAGCCGAAGCGGTTCCTCAGGTCTCACCCATCCAAAAACCACAGGGTGAGCGGCAGCGATGCTTTTCTGATGGAGCAGGCAAAACAAGAGGCTGAGTTAGGTCACAGCCCTGCCAAAACAAGACAGGGAGGGACCCTGGGGTGGTGGTCACGGCTGGGAGACCCCAGGTCTAATGGGGCTTCGGGCATGGGGACCACCCTGGTCCTGCTGCTCTGTGCTTCCCTGTCCCCTCCAGCCCTGAAGGGTGACACCTACTCACCATCCTTCTCCTCCTATGGTGACACCTGCTCCTCCCATGGTGGCTCCTGCTCACCATCCCATGCTCCTGGTACACCAGGAGGATGCCCTCCACCTACAGTCACAGACTGAGGTCATCTCAGCTCCAATTTTGGGAAAATTTACTCCCATGATGGGCTGAACACCCCAACCTGAGCTCCAGGCTCCCCCCCAACCCCATCTTGGGGGACTCTGGGTTGGAGCAGGGTCTTTTGCAGCCACGGAAAGCAGCCCTGCTCGCTTGGAGCCTTCCCCAGGACCAGAGGGAAAGAAATACCAGCACATCTTGTGTAGCATTTGCAGGGCTCTGCGGGGTCCCTGCTCACACTCTCATTTGTGCTGGGAGAGCTGCTGCTAGAGGGTGAAAGGATTAAAAAAACCCCAAACCCAGGGGCTGGGGATATGAATCCCCACTTTCTGGGGGAGACTTACCTGTGCCAGGAGGGTAGGATTTTTTTCCTCCTCTTGGCTCCCCAGCAAGCCAGGTTTCTGGAAGGTGTTCTGCAGGGGATGCTTGTTCCCACACCGTCTTTCCAGCAGGGAAAGGGCACAGGAGCTGCAAAAGCCACCCCTTGACTGAGTCTGGAGGGAACAATGTGGGGGTTCCACATGCACTGAGGCCATGGGGCTTTGTTCTATTCCCATGGGAGCCCCAGCAGCACCCACTCATGACCTTTAAGCCCCAGTAGCAGCTCCAAGCACCTCGTGCCCAGCCCTGGAGGGTACCAGGGCACAGGGACACCTTGCCCAGCCCTCCCCGGGGCTGTTATGTCTAGCTGAACCAGGAACAGCTCAGTGCAAGACTATTTCCCCTCTCCTTTTGGGCAGTTATTTCAGGGAACAGGGCTGATTCACAGGAAAAATATGAAATTTTGACTCCGTGGAGCCAAGATGGGTGAATTTCAACGAATCAGCATTTTAAGAGAGCCTGGGCGTGTGTCTGTAGCTGGGAGGCTGATGAAATGATTTGGGGCTTTGAGGCTGCCTCGTTAGAAACTCTCCTCTCTCCCAGGGAGGGGGGCTGATCACCCCTTCTGCTGGGGCTGATTTCCTCTGGCTACAGGGAATTATCCCCCCCAGAGCTGTAAAATCATTGAGACAGAGGGATGAGGTTTGAAGCAGGATGGGATCTGGGTGCTTTGGGGCTGGCAGGGGCTTGGTGTCTCCCGGCTGGCACCTCATCCCCTCCCTGTGGCATGAGGAGCAGCTGGAAGGAGTTATCCTCCCAGGATGGGATCCCTCAGCTACTGGGCAGGCTCCGAGCATCCTTTAACATGCCGGGGCAGCGCGTTGTGGCCAGGCTGAGCCGGAACTGGGCAAGGGTTTAGATCAGGGTTAATGCAGAATAGTTTTTTTTCCCAGCTGGGAAAAGTGACTGGGAAGAGGGTAAAAGCGTGATGAGCAGAGACAACCACCCAGTGCCAGGTCCCAGTGCCCGTGCGGGGCCAGCGATGCCCAACCGGGGCAGGGAGGATGGGGAAAGCAACTCGGTGTGGTATAGAAGGACTGATTTGGGGTTTCAAAGCAGTTTTCCAGCTGCTGTTGGCCAGGGCTGCCCCAGCACCACAGAACCAGACACCTCAAAATTTCTGAGAATTTAAAAAAATATCCCACCCTTATCCTTGAGGCATTCCCAGTGTTTGTGTTTGCCTGAGGGACACGCAGTTGCGGGTGATGATTTCCAGCGTAACGAAATGCCCTGTCCATGCTCAGCATCCCACGCTGGATGCTTCCCTGCCCTGTTCTTCTCCTGGGAAAACCAGTCCCAGCGCTGGGACCTGCTGGGGGCATCACGATGGGGATGGGGAAGGGGTGTGGGTTGATGGCACCAGCCTGTGGGGCAGCCCCTCACCCCTGGGCTCTGGCTGCAGGTCCCATCGCAGAGGGTAAATCATAGAATTATAGAATTCTATGATGCTGATGTTGGAGAATTGTCCCAACTCAGGGACACCCCCCTCCACCTCTTTCTGAGGATGTTAAGGGGGTATATGGGGACCCCTTGACACTTCCCCACATCCCTTGCGGCTCTGCTGGAGACTCCAGCTGCTGGGTGCAAACAGCATCTTAGGCGTCCATAGGCGTTAATTGAGCAGGAGGCATAATGAGGACTCGGCATTTCTCTTTCTCCCAGGGTTGGGGGGCAAACAGCCCCTGGGAGCCAGGGAAGAGCTGGGGGGCAGCTCAGGTCCCCCAGGCTACGAGCCTTCAGAGAGCAGCAGCCCCCAGCCCCCTCCCCTTCCCTCCTCATCCCCCTTTGGAGCGCGTATAATAAAGCAGCTTTTTAGCTGCGGCTGCAGTGATAGATCAGGAAGAATTGTATGAGTCTATTAAAGTCTGTGTGTCTCTGAATGGAGACTGTGGCTAAGCCAGGCGCCAGGCTCGCGCATTGAACCAGATGTGGAGAGGCGCCATCCTTTCCAGCCACTGAATCTGAGAGGCTGCAGGCTTCACACGCAAGGAAACTGGAGCGCACATGGCAGGGGAGCCGGGGGAGAGCCAGGGAGCACATGGCAGCGCTGGCGCAGGCGGGCGCTGGGGAAGGGGCACAGCCTGGGCACTGGGGGAAGGAAAGCCGAGGGACGGAGCTGGAGCAGAGCTGGTGGCTGGTTTGCACCCCAAAATGTGTGTGTGTGGGGGGGCTGCATTGATCCACAGGCTGTACAGGGCAATACAATGTATGTATGGGGGTTGCATTGCACCCCAAGATGTGTGTATGGGGGGGCTGCATTGCACCCCAAGATGTGTGTATGGGGGGGTTGCATTGCATCCCAAGATGTGTGTGAGGGGCTGCATTGGTCCCTAGGCTGTACAGAGCAATTCAGTGTGTGTATGGGGGGGGCTGCATTGCACCCCAACATGTGTGTAGGGGGGGCTGCATTGATCCACAGGCTGTACAGGGCAAGACCATGTATGTATGGGGGTTGCATTGCCCCCCAAGATGTGTGTATGGGGGAGCTGCATTGATCCACAGGCTGTACAAGGCAATACCGTGTGTATATAGGGGGGCTGCATTGCACCCCAAGCTGTACAGAGCAATGCAATGTGTGTGTATGGGGGGGTTGCATTGCACCCCAAGATGTGTGTGAGGGGCTGCATTGATCCCTAGGCTGTACAGAGCAATTCAGTGTGTGTATGGGGGGGGCTGCATTGCACCCCAAGATGTGTGTGAGGGGCTGCATTGATCCCTAGGCTGTACAGAGCAATTCAGTGTGTGTATGGGGGGGCTGCATTGCACCCCAAGATGTGTGTATGGGGGGGCTGCATTAATCCACAGGCTGTACAGGGCAGTGCAATGTGTGTATGGGGGGGTTGCATTGCACCCCAAAATGTGTGTGAGGGGCTGCAGTGATCCCTAGGCTGTACAGAGCAATTCAGTGTGTATATAGGGGGGTTGCATTGCACCCCGAGCTGTACAGGGCATTGCAGTGTGTGTATGGGGGATTGCATTGCACCCCAAGCTGTACAGGGCAATGCAAGTTGTGTATGGGGGGTTGCATTGAACCCCAAGATGTGTGTATGGGGGGCTGGATTAATCCACAGGCTGTACAAGACAATAAAACGTATGTATAGGGGGGTTGCATTGCACCCCAAGATGTGTGTATAGGGGGTTGCACTGCACCCCAGGCTGTACAGGGTGTTTTGGAATGTGTATTGGTGATGGGGTGGGGGGGATGGGGGGAGTGTTGCGTTACACCTTGAATTATGGAGGAAAGGTTCTGTTGTACCCCTGTTTCATGCAGCATTGGGTGGGTGGGGATTTCATTGCACCTCGAGCTGTACAGGGCATTGAAATGTGTGTTTTGGGGGGGGGGGTTGCATTGCACCCCAGGTCAGGCAGGGCATGGGATGCTGTAGAGGGGACACGGGTGACGTGGGGCTCTCAGGCTGGAGCAGCCGCCACGCTCCCTCCTCACCGATTTCACTTTCTCCGCTGGGCCAGCCACATGGCTGTAATTTGGGGGTTGTAAATACCTCAGGGGAATTTTTCAATTAAAAAAATAACTGTTTTCGTTTAAATTAGGAGATGCTGAAGCATTTCTATTAGTATTAGAAGAGGTTTATTAAACCTAAAACAAATGTCAAAACTAAACTACCAGGCACCGTCCACTTGGCAAAGCCCCTCGCTTGTTCAGGTTACCTGTCAGGGGTGAAGTTTTGATGGGATTTGTATGAGAATGCCTGGAGGTCCCCAACCCACAGCCCAGGACCCCAAACATTGGTGTCCCCACTTTGCTCCTGGGTGGCTTTGGGGACTTCAGCCAGTTGGGTGCTGGGGTCACAGTCTCCAGTGTGGCAAGACTGGGCTGTCTAGGGACCTGGAGAGGATGAAGGCTCAGGGTGATGAGGGTGAGGGCCTCAGCTCTGTTGGGTTTTGTAGAAATAGGACATTGATGCAGCTTCTCCCAGCCTGGCACCTCCGTTGTGTCCCCTGGCGTCCTCCCCGTGGCTGGTACTTGTCCCCAGCATTATGCCCGCCATCCGTGCTGCCCCTGCCACCCCCACCCTCCCCGTGCACAGCTCTGCTTTAACCTGGAAATGGTTAACCAGGCTGGGTTGAAGGAAAAAAAAAACCCGAAAAGATACAAGCCACTTATTAAAATGAATGTTTTACAATAAATTTGGCAAGAGGCCACCGACCTCAAATGAAAACCAGACCGGAGGGCAGCGAAGCTGCTCGCTGGCGAGGGTTTCTGGGATGTCTGCGCATGCATGCGCCCACGAAGGTGCTCAGAGCTGCGGTGGGATGGGGGCCTGGCCAGGGGCTTGTACACCAAATATCCCGGTATTCCTGGCGCAGAGATGCTGGATGCACCCACAGGATGGGCTCGCAGCAGGTGTCAGAGCTCACTGACAAGATGGGCACTCGGTGGCATCTCATCCTGGGCATGAAAACCGCCCAGTTGGCCTCAGAAAGGAGAAGGGAGCCAGGACAGTGAAAGGAGAGGACACCGTGGGTGATCCCACTGTCCCCTTCGGTCCCTGTGCATCCTCTTCTCTTCCCCTTGGCAATGACCTCGATGCGATAGCGTCTGTGTTTTAACCTGGAGGGTTGGGTTTCAGCACCAGACACCACCGGGGCCGCCTTCCCACGGGCTCTTATTAAATTTCAAGAAACCACCTTGTTTGGGTGCTGAGGATGGGGAGAGGAAGGCTGGGGTTGCCATGCATGGGGTCCCAGGCTGGGAGCCATCCCTCTAGGCAGCATTCTTGCTCTGCAGCCCTGGCTGATCAGTTTTATTTCTAAACACCGTGCAAAAGTCAGTGAGCTCTGAACCCCGTGATGGTCCATGGTGCCTCACCCGCTATCCCATCCCCAACCCTCCATGGAAAAACACTTTGCAGTTAAAGCTGAGTGTTTGGTAGAGCTCGGTGAGAACGGGTGGGTGCTGCGCTCAGGGCCGGCGCTTGCCCAAGTCTCATTAGCGCTAATTAATTACATATGCCCCATGTCCTGCTGGGAAACTGTGTAACCTGTTATGTCAGGCAGCTGTGTGTGAGCAATGCTGGCACCACGGAGGCACCAAATGGTGCTGAAAACGTTTGCAGGATGGGGAGATAAGCAGCAAGCCCCAAACGCAGGATGTTGGGGTCTGTCCATCCATCCATCCATCCTGGCATCGTTCATTCCCGCATCTCTGCCTGGACACCCCAAACCCCAGAATTTTAGCACCAGAGGCTGGATCAGCCATTTATGGTTGGACTCAATGATCCGATGGGTCTTTTCCAACCTGGTGATTCTATGATTTCCCCGCACCGCAGCAACCCCTTCACACATCTGTTACCCATCACCGCTGCTGCCGCTCTCCACACTCAGTTATTTTAATGCATGGCTGAACCAGGGAGGCTGCTCTCAGGTGGGTGCCCAGGGACTTCATCCCCAGGAGCATCTCAGGGTGCTACAGCNCATTGCACCTCGAGCTGTACAGGGCATTGCAGTGTGTGTTTGGGGGGGGTTGCATTGCACCCCGAGCTGTACAGGGCATTGCAGTGTGTGTTTTGGGGGGGTTGCATTGCACCCCGAGCTGTACAGGGCATTGCAGTGTGTGTTTTGGGGGGGGTTGCATTGCACCCCAGGTCAGGCAGGGCATGGGATGCTGTAGAGGGGACACGGGTGACGTGGGGCTCTCAGGCTGGAGCAGCCGCCACGCTCCCTCCTCACCGATTTCACTTTCTCCGCTGGGCCAGCCACATGGCTGTAATTTGGGGGTTGTAAATACCTCAGGGGAATTTTTCAATTAAAAAAATAACTGTTTTCGTTTAAATTAGGAGATGCTGAAGCATTTCTATTAGTATTAGAAGAGGTTTATTAAACCTAAAACAAATGTCAAAACTAAACTACCAGGCACCGTCCACTTGGCAAAGCCCCTCGCTTGTTCAGGTTACCTGTCGTACCCGTCAGGGGTGAAGTTTTGATGGGATTTGTATGAGAATGCCTGGAGGTCCCCAACCCACAGCCCAGGACCCCAAACATTGGTGTCCCCACTTTGCTCCTGGGTGGCTTTGGGGACTTCAGCCAGTCGGGTGCTGGGGTCACAGTCTCCAGTGTGGCAAAACGGGCTGTCTAGGGACCTGGAGAGGATGAAGGCTCAGGGTGATGAGGGTGAGGGTCTCAGCTCTGTTGGGTTTTGTAGAAATAGGACATTGATGCAGCTTCTCCCAGCCTGGCACCTCCGTTGTGTCCCCTGGCGTCCTCCCCGTGGCTGGTACTTGTCCCCAGCATCCTGCCCGCCATCCGTGCTGCCCCTGCCACCCCCACCCTCCCCGTGCACAGCTCTGCTTTAACCTGGAAACGGTTAACCGGGCTGGGTTGAAGGAGAAAAAAAAACCCGAAAAGATACAAGCCACTTATTAAAATGAATGTTTTACAATAAATTTGGCAAGAGGCCACCGACCTCAAATGAAAACCAGACCGGAGGGCAGCGAAGCTGCTCGCTGGCGAGGGTTTCTGGGATGTCTGCGCATGCATGCGCCCACGAAGGTGCTCAGAGCTGCGGTGGGATGGGGGCCTGGCCAGGGGCTTGTACACCAAATATCCCGGTATTCCTGGCACAGGGATGCTGGATGCAGCCACAGGATGGGCTCTCGGCAGGTGTCAGAGCTCACTGACAAGATGGGCACTCGGTGGCATCTCATCCTGGGCATGAAAACCGCCCAGTTGGCCTCAGAAAGGAGAAGGGAGCCAGGACAGTGAAAGGAGAGGACACCGTGGGTGATCCCACTGTCCCCTTCGGTCCCTGTGCATCCTCTTCTCTTCCCCTTGGCAATGACCTCGATGCGATAGCGTCTGTGTTTTAACCTGGAGGGTTGGGTTTCAGCACCAGACACCACCGGGGCCGCCTTCCCACGGGCTCTTATTAAATTTCAAGAAACCACCTTGTTTGGGTGCTGAGGATGGGGAGAGGAAGGCTGGGGTTGCCATGCATGGGGTCCCAGGCTGGGAGCCATCCCTCTAGGCAGCATTCTTGCTCTGCAGCCCTGGCTGATCAGTTTTATTTCTAAACACCGTGCAAAAGTCAGTGAGCTCTGAACCCCGTGATGGTCCATGGTGCCTCACCCGCTATCCCATCCCCAACCCTCCATGGAAAAACACTTTGCAGTTAAAGCTGAGTGTTCGATAGAGCTCGGTGAGTACGGGTGGGTGCTGAGCTCAGGGCCGGCATTTGCCCAAGTCTCATTAGCGCTAATTAATTACATATGCCCCATGTCCTGCTGGGAAACTGTGTAACCTGTTATGTCAGGCAGCTGTGTGTGAGCAATGCTGGCACCACGGAGGCACCAAATGGTGCTGAAAACGTTTGCAGGATGGGGAGAGAAGCAGCAAGCCCCAAACGCAGGATGTTGGGGTCTGTCCATCCATCCATCCATCCTGGCATCGTTCATTCCCGCATTTCTGCCTGGACACCCCAAACCCCAGAATTTTAGCACCAGAGGCTGGACCAGCCATTTATGGTTGGACTCAATGATCCGATGGGTCTTTTCCAACCTGGTGATTCTATGATTTCCCCGCACCGCAACAGCCCCTTCACACATCTGTTACCCATCACCGCTGCTGCCGCTCTCCACACTCAGTTATTTTAATGCATGGCTGAACCAGGGAGGCTGCTCTCAGGTGGGTGCCCAGGGACTTCATCCCCAGGAGCATCTCAGGGTGCTACGGCAGGACAGCCTGAGAACTGGTCTTGTCCCACCTCGAGAAGGTCTCCTGGCTGGGAGATGAAAGCAAACCCCCTCGGCGAATGCCTCCTCGCTGGGGAGGCTCCAGGCTGCTGGCGGCTGGGGGAGAGCCAGCGCCTTTTGTTGGTCCCCAGGCCCCCACAGTGGGGCTGGCAGATATGCGGGAGAACAAAATTAAAATTCCTGCTCCCCCGTCGGTCGGTGCTGCTCTGGGCTTGGCCCAGCTCTGTGCTTCAAACCCACCACGGTGCCTTTTCCCAAGGCACTTGGCTGTGCCATGAGGGCTTCCCAACCGAGTGACTCCTACCACCCCGCAGCCACAAGCATCTGCCTGAGGAGCCTTTTGGTCTGACACAGGCTCTCTGAGCATCCCCGGGCAAAACTGAGAGCCACAGCACAACACCCACCACATTCCTATATCTATCCTGTCTCCCTCTCTCACTTTTTGGAATTTGCAGGGAATGTCCAGAGGGCTGGAGACCCTCTGCTAGGAAGAAAGGCTGAGAGGGCTGGGATTATTCAGCCGGGAGGAGAGAAGGCTCCAGAGAGGACTTAGAGCAGCTTTCAGCACTGAAAGGGGCTGCAGGAAAGCTGGGAATAGGCTTTATACAAGGACATGGAGTGATAGGATGGGAGTGAATGGGTTTAAATGGGAAGGGGGGAAATTTAGATTAGACGTTAGGAAGAAATTCTTCACAGTGAGGGTTGCGAGACACTGGTTGCCCAGGGAAGTCGGAGCTGCCCCATCCCTGGAGGTGTTCAAGGCCAGGTTGGATAGGGCTTTGAGCCCCTGATCCAATGGGAGGTGTCCCTACCCATGCAACCTGGATGGGTTTTTAGGTCCCTTCCAATCCAAACGGTTCTATGATTCTATATTTCTGCGATTTTATGATCCCAGACTGGCAACATCGGGGGTGAGTTTTTAGAGGCTTGGTACTCATTTAAGCAAAGGTTTGACCCTAGAGGAGGTGAATCCTTTGAGTTTCGTGCTTCCCATGGTGACTGGAGATGATGCCAAACCCTGGCCAGACCCCAACCACACCAAGCCAAGCGGTGACCACCACGGTGCCACTGTTCCAGGCAAACTTGTGCAGACCTTTCCTGGAGTCTTTTTTTTCCTCACCCTGGTTTAGTCAGTGAGGAGCAGCAGCCCAGCTTGTTTCCCACTTGGCTTCTCAGCAGCTCCATCCCCACGAAGACACAATGAAGGCAACGGCAGCGCTGGAGCTGGGACAACCCATTGTGTCAGGCTGTGGTTGCAGCCTCCCTCCGAGCACATGGGATGCTCTTGGCAGCTCCTGAAAGCCTTCTCCTAGCCTGGGGTCACACGCTGGCCCTTGCAAACACAGCCCTGGGAGGGAATTCTTCACTTGCAAATCACCCAGCCCAGGGGATGCGCTCGGTACCCCACGTCCCGGGCTGGATGCCCTGGGCTGGTGCCACCCGTCGGCCGGCGCAGCCAAGCTGTCTGAGCCCTGCAGCCCTGCACAATGGCCCTGGTCCTGTCTCCCAGGGCTTGTAGGAGCCAGGTGGGTGGGAAAGCGCAAAAAGAGGCTTTCTTGAGCCCCGCGCCGGGCGCCAACGCCATTGCATGGCTTTAAAGGCTGCTGCTGGAGCAGTCGTTTCAGGGGATGCTGATGGCGCCAGGCTCTGCTGCCTGGATCCTTCTGCAGGTTCAGGACTCTGGGAGCCATCCTGGAGCTGGTGAGCCTGGCACCAGGGTCTGTCCATGTCCCCTTTTCCAAGCATTTGCCCACAGGAGGTGGTTCCCAGCCCCGGGTAAAAGGTTGAGTGATGGCACCATCTCCCCCAGCTGCCTGGGAGAGCAGAGGGGAGTTTCTCATGCTGCTCAGCCCTCTCCCACTGGAGCTTTGTGGCCAAAGATGTTTCCCAGCTCCTTCCCAAGGTTTGACAGCATCCCATCAACCCTGCCTCCTCCTTCAGGGAACACGGCTGCAATTAATTAATTAAACACTTCCGCTGACGCAGGAGCCGGCTGTGCCAAAACACCATTCCCAGGGCCTGGCCTCAGCAAGGCGAACACGCTCCTGGGCTACTCGTGAGCCTCAGGATGGGGCAGGAGGCTCTGGCATGGTGGGAAGGGCTATGAAAAGTTCAGAGAATGCTGGGCACATCACAGCCTCTGGTCCTCACCTGCAGCAAACGACTATGACCCTGTGAATTTTACCAGCTTTCAACTTTCAGGGCATCTGTCTAAATCACAGCACATGACTCAGCTGGCCTGGTCCTCACCTGGCTCCTCCAGCATCTGGTTCCCTTCTCTTCACCTCTTTCTTCCTTCATCCCTTTCATCTGAAAGGAGGTTGTGGAGAGGAGGGAGCTGGCCTCTTCTCCCAAGTGACAGGGGACAGGACAAGAGGGAATGGCCTCAAGCTCCACCAGGGGAGGTTTAGGCTGGACATTAGGAAAATATTTTTTTCATGGAAAGGGTCATTGGGCAGTGTCAGAGGCTGCCCAGGGAGAGTGTTGAGTCACCTTCCCTGGAGGGGTTTAAGGGACGGGTGGACGAGGTGCTGAGGGACATGGTTTAGTGATTGATAGGAATGGTTGGACCCGATGATCCAGTGGGCCTCTTCCAACCTGGTGATTCCATGATTCTATCTGTGCTCTTCCTGCCCTCCTCACTGTGACCTCCTGATCTTGTCCCTCTTGCATTCTTGGGTTTTGTGGCAGATAAATCGTTGCTGCCCTTGCTGGAAAGCCGGTTTTGAATCTGCTTGCGGCTCTCGCCAGTGAATTTGTTGGCTGCTGCTGGGCTGGGACTGTCCCTAAGAGAGGCAGCACCCTGCAACACAGGGCTCCACCCTTCCAGGTTCCTTCTGGTTCTGAAACTCAGCTAAGCATCCCATTCCCACTGCCTTTGCCGCACTAAAGATGGGGACCAGCCAAAAAAAAAAAGGTTTCAGTGCCACCATTGGGTTGCAAGCATGGGTTGCTCAGATTCGGGGATGATGCCAGCTTGCCCAGCTCTCCAGGACCTTCCCAGCTTGCTCAGGCTTTTGGTCAGACATGCCACAATGCTCACCTGGACCCCTCACACCATCCCTAGGATCACTGCTGAGCAGGTCCTGGGGACGTAAGGGGCGCAAGGTGAAAAGCTGCTTGGGCTCAGGGGGTGCAGCCTAGAGCATCCCCATGGTCATAGCACCGCTGGGCAGGATCCTCGCGAAAACTGGCCATCCCCACGGCCCGGGGCAGCGAACCGCAGCGCTGGGTGGTTTCTGGCTGGTGCAGCAGCAGCTCTATAACCATAAAACAGTCTGCTGCTGCCTGTCAGTGAGCGCAGGCTAAGGCCCTCCCGGGACAGCCTTGGCCTCTTTCTTGGTCCAGGCTTTAGCTGCTCCTTTTAACAGAGACACTTTTCCCCCAGCAAAACTGGCAGCCTGTAAAAACGTGTCAGCGTTTCAGTTTTTTCACAATTAATGAGGTGAAACATCCTCGGAAACATTTTGCTGTAATGTTTCTCCAGTAGCTGAGGCTTGCCCCTCTCCAAAATTTTTCATGTACGCCACTTGAGCTGAGAAAGTTTCCTTCGGACTCAGCACATTTGGACCCCCCCAGGTTCAATCCCTCCTTCTCGGAGCCTCTGGGCTTCCCGGGGTCTTTGGAAGGTTGGGGATGGGTTAGGGAGAGGGGAGAAGGGAGTTGTGGTGGGTCACAGCAAGGAAATCGGAGCCTGCTCCCAGCAGTGGGGAAGCCTGGAGAAGGGCTCCAGCCTCCATTCCCCCAGGATACCCTGATTCCCATGCCTGTGGGTTGTTATTGGGATGGGTTTGGACCCTGCAGCATTGTACTGAGCAAAGCTGGGACCAGCACCCTGTGGGCAGGGGTTAGTGGCTCCAAGAGGTGAAACCGAGTAGTGGGGTGAAAACACCCAGAAAATGGAGTTCATAGAATCATAGAAGCTGGGGAAGGGGCTGGAGAACAGGCCTTATGAGGAACGGCTGAGAGAGATGGGGGTGTTTAGCCTGGAGAAGAGGAGGCTGAGGGGAGACCTTATTGCTCTCTACAACTATCTGAAAGGAGGTTGTGGAGAGGAGGGAGCCAGGCTCTTCTTCTGAGTGACAGGGGCCAGGACAAGAGGGAATGGCCTCAAGCTCCACCAGGGGAGGTTCAGGATGGACATTAGGAAAAAAATTTTCATGGAAAGGGTCATTGGGCAGTGGCAGAGGCTGCCCAGGGAGGGTGTGATTCATTTTCCTTGGAGGTGTTTAAGGGATGGGTGGATGAGGTGCTGAGGGACATGGTTTAGTGTTTGATAGGGATGGTTGGACTGGATGATCTGGTGGGTCTCTTCCAACCTGGTGATTCTATAGAAAATGGAGTTATGCTGATGTGGTTTTGCCCCTGAGCCGTGACGCTGTGTTGGTCCCATGTCCCTCACTGCGCAGGCACCACAGTTGGGTGACCCAGCCTCCCAGCTGCTTCTCAGCCCCTCAGGCTAATGATTTGGGAAGATTAAAGACCTGCAAGATGGCTCCCACCATCACTTCTGTAACAAACCCTGTGCCGCCTGTGACCACAACCCCCCTTTTGGCATGTAGAGCATCCATCCCTCCTTGCTGTAAAGGCCCAGTGTGAGCAGATTAAAACCTCCCTGCTCCCTCAAATCACTCCCAGCTTTGGGTGTCTCAGCTCAAGGTCATGAGACAAAAAAGGGAGCAGGCAGACATCAAGGAGGGGCAGTTCCCAAACCCAAAACTTCTGCTCGAAGCACCGCTCCGAAGGGAAACGCTTCCTCCCCATCGCATGATTTAGAGCAACGAGCTAAACAATTGCACATGAAACTCTGGTGGACGTCATTGCCGGAGCTCTCCTCGCTTCCCCTGAGTATAGGAAGGGATGAAGGGAGTCCACATGTTTACTGAGAGAGACCATGGGAGAAACGAAAGACATTGTTTTTCCAAAGGATTTCTTGGCTGTAAAAGGCCTCCACCACCCTGCGGCTTCCCTGATGAAGGCCCAGCGTTAATTTGTTAAATCCACATCAAGTGCCCGGAGAACCCGTTGTTTATTTTTGCTAATTCAGCTGGCCGAGATCAAATTGGGGTTTTATTTGTTAAGGATAAACCTTAATTAATAAAAGCTATTTATTTGGTTTAGAGTCGGCCGCAGCCTGAGGGTCAGATATGCCACGATCATTATTTCAAGTAAAACAAACCCAAAACGTCTCTCAACAGTTTGAAAAACGTAGAAACTTAGAGGGCTGAATTTATTTGTCTTAGGAAGAATTTACAGCTAATTCCCTCCAGGCTATTTCAACCCCTAAATTATACCCGAGAAGAAGAAAGGAGGGGGGGAAAAAAGTGCTGTTCCAGGCAGAGAAGGGAAGTAAACGGTGCAGCAGATTTGATCATTTGGCTGGGGAGGGGGTGAAGAATTTAAAGCTTAAAAGGTCTTTGGCAAACTCCTCGCAAATAAATGGAACGCGTGAAATAATTTAACAGCAGAAAACTGTTTGGGGCTCAGAGGTCCGCGGTGCAATGGAAAATGAAACACTTTGGAGATGTAGCCGGGGGGGCTGGTTCGCAGCAGAGGGTTGAACTCGCTCCCTCTGTCACGACACCCCAAAGGAGGGGGGTATTTGCACCCCAAAGCTCAGCGGCAGCAAAACCTACCCCAGGACATAGAATCATAGAATCACCAGGTTGGAAAAGACCCATCGGATCATTGAGTCCAACCATTCCCATCAATCACTAAACCATGTCCCTCAGCACCTCGTCCACCCATCCCTTAAACCCCTCCAGGGAAGGTGACTCAACCCCCTTTCTGGGCAGCCTCTGCCACTGCCCAATGACCCTTTCTGTGAATTTTTTTTTCCTAACGCTCAGCTTAAACCTCCCCTGATGGAATTTGAGGCCCTGATAGTGCACGCCTGGGATTTGCAGCATCAGCTGGAGGTAGATGATCTTGCAGCCACCTGAGGTGGTTTGCAGGGACAGTGCAGGGTGAACATGGTGTTCTGGAATGAGCTAGAGAAAAGGAGGCTGAGGGGAGACCTTATCAATATCTACAACTGCCTGAAAGCGGGTTGTAGCGAGGTGGGTGTTGGTCTCTTCTCCCAAGTAACAAGCAATAAATCAAGAAGAAATGGCTTCAAGTTGCACCAGAGGAGGTTTAGTAAAAAAAATCTTCACCTGAAGGGTTCTCAGGCACTGGAACAGCTGCCCAGGGAGGTGGTTGAATCACCATCCCTGGAGGTGTTTAAAAGACGGGTAGACAAGGTGCTCAGGGATCTGAGTAGTGGGCAGGTATGGTTGGACTTTATGATCTCAGAGGTCTTTTCCAACCTCGTGACCCTATGATTTTGCAGAGAAGCACCCCCAAACCAAGCATGCAAAGGGGAGCCACCCCTGCATCACAGTTGGTGATGGAGCCCACCACCAAAAGCCATCCCATGGGATGAGCCGCCCCGCTGGAGCATCCCTGCCCCAGGACATCGCGGTTCCCTGGGATCAGGCGCGTGAGCAGCTGGGATTTTAGATGCTGGTTAGGTCTGGATTGCAGCTGCACGGAGGTCGTTTCTCTCTCGCTAATGGAAGTTATAAGTCAAAGCCGAAGCCTCGGTGGAAATCTAGTGAAAATTACCTCTTTACAGCACTTGGCGTCTGCTGCGTGGGAGGCTGGGGGCCCTGCCAGCACGGGGCCCCCCCTTGGCAAGCCCCACGCCCGGGCTGCAGCAGCCGAAACCCCTCCGAGTCCTTTCTACTAATGGAAGCACAGCGGGAAAGGGCAAGAGCCGGAACCGCGGGCTCGGTGGCTGCTCAGCTGAACCAGCACGGCTCTGACCCAGCCTTGCGGGGACTGTTGTCTTTGCAAATGGGGCAGGACCAGTTGCTCCCCGGTTCCTGGTGACGAGGCAGCTCACCGGTATGGCAAGTCCCAGAGTTGCCAGTGTTGGTGCTCCCAGATGGAGAAGGGGGTTGGAGCCCTGAGCATCCCTAGGGCAGCATCACCCGAGGCTGGGAACCATGGAAAGGAGGCTGGAGATCACCCAGGTTGCTTCCAGCACCCCAAAACTCATCTACATCATGGGTGAAAATACTCGTGTCTTTTCAAACACACAGGGGCAATTTAAGGCCTTTTAAACGAAGCACACCAGGACCATCCTGCTCTGCACAAAGCCCCAGCACCTCCCTCTCCCCATCCTCCCCCCACGTCACCTTTCATTATTCAGTAACATTATCCTTCACGTTTTCCCCCTTCCCCTGCAATTTTTTTTCCCCCTTTAGCGGAAATTGTAATCAGTGGAAGATAAATACGCCGAAGGCAGCTGGGGGAATGGCTCAGGAGTCCCCTCTGACCTCAGGCTCGGACAATCCAGCCGATGCCTCCAGCCACACCTCAAATGAGCCCCTAAGATTCAAACTGACAAAGGGAGGGGTTTGCTTTTCTGTGTAACCTCCCCGAGAACTGCTTTAGGGCAAAAGAAACTCAACAGCAACCGGTTTTCACTTTGCACGAGTACAAACTCTCATTCCTAGAAGCCTAGACTGCTTGCTCTGTTAAGTGCTAGCGAATCCAGGTCAATCCCATTCTCATGGATGGGTGCAGGGAGATGTCAGCAAAGTCTCTGGGTTTGATGGTGCCAGTGGCACAGGGACACGGACACAACTCGTCCCCTTTGGTTACCGCAGAGTGCTTAGCAAGGCTTGGTTTGGTAAAGCTGATTAAAGCTGTTATTAAAGCACCTTTGATAGAAGCGATCCGGCCCGACTTTGCACGCTGTAAACCTGTCAGATGCACGCCGCCAGCAATTAGGGTGCATTTATCTAGTCCCGTAAGCCTGTGATGCCGGAGCTAATGGGGAAAATATGTTGATCCATTACTAAAACTTGTCTTTGAGCAGAGCAGAGGATCCAGGCAAGCTCCCCAGGCACGGAGCTGCCTCGCTCAAGTGTGGAGATGGAGTGGAAATTGGGGTGGGAAATGAACATAGTGGACAATTGAGTTGAAAACAAAAGGTTTCTCAGGGGAACTGGGGACCTCTGGGCTACGCCAGGGTGCAGTGTGTTTTAGGGGAGGTTTGAACATGTGGGGAAGGGGTTTTGACCATAAACATCCTCCAAAAAGCTCCCTGGAGCTTCTCAGGGGGGTTGTGGTGCAGGAGAAGGTCCCTCCGTTAAAACCAGCAACAGGGGCTAAACAAAACGCCCCAACCCAGGCGCTGCCTGGGGCTTGAAGCTCCCCAACCACCAAGAAAAAACAGCTCCTGGACGCATCCTGACCCAGTCCTGGTCTTAAATCTCCAGAGCTGCCAGCTCTGAACAGGAACCAGCTCTGGTGGCCACTCAGCTCTTGACTCGCAGGTCTGGAGAGATGGAAACAACCCAGAAACGGAGCCAGATCCTAGGGAGCTGGGCTGAGAGCTAACTTAAGAAACCTTTCCTCCTCGCTTTCAGCCAAATTAGAACGGGTAAGAGAAGCCCTCACTTATGGAAAAGTCCTATGGCCAGAATTTAAACTGGGGATGAAACCAAAGGAGGTTTATAAATTTTATTTATACATTTACTAGAGTTCTGCTCAAATCATTGCCAGTTCGGTGGGGCGCGGCGGGTGTCCTTGGTGATGGTACTTTCTGAACAGAGCCCCAGTCTATAATTTCCCCATGAGCCCCTACAGGGTGGCCATAAGTCTGCAAGGAAACATCTCTCACCCTGTTACATCCTGTAGCTCCTTCCCAGCCTGATGGTTCCCATTTTGGCCCTCGGCTCCTGGAAAACCCAAGGACAACCGCGGCTGGACTTCATGTATTTTAATCCAGCGGCTCGTTAGCGTGCTGAAGGAAAACAGGACCAAAAAAGGAGTTTAAGTAAAAAGGGACAACTGGAAAGCAGAGACTGGCAGAACATTTGAAGCTGCAGGAACAAGGGCTGGAGAGAATCTGGAGAATTTTATTTGTGAGCCTTTAAATACGAACAGCGGCAAAGGGCAGCCTGAGATTTCCTGGCCGGGGAAAGGGCTTCAAACCCACATGTATTCAGGGAAGGCGCCGTCCATCCTGTCTTTACCCTACCAAGAAGGCCACATCCCAAATACAAGAGCATGGACTGTTTCCAGCCCAATGAACAGTCAACAAAGGTCCAAATGCATCTACAACACAATAAAAGACCCAGAGAAATGCTGACAGCTGTGGTGAGGTCCTGGGGGATAGATGGAGCTCGTTTTCCTTCCCATCCAGGGTTGCTCTCCTTCCCTCAAAGTCCCAGCCATTTGCCCCCATCCTTAAAATGATGAAGCATCTTTGCCTGGGAGATGGGGAACGGGGCCAGCGCTTGTGCCCAGGTCCCAGCTCTGTATCAAATCCCAGCCCAACATTTCACCCCATAACGGGTCAGGGTGTTGGCACTGGTCCCTGCTACAGCAAAGTGCCAGAAAAGCCATCAGCTCTTTCCAGGATGCCACTGCCAGCAATGGAAATAAACCTAACTCTGCCTTCTCTACCATATCTCCTGGCATGGTTCATGTTTGGCACCAGGATGCTGTTGGTGACATCAGCAGGCAGCACGGTTTTCAGGGAAGGGTGCAAGGAAACTCAGCAGTAGCTCTAAGGTTGGACCCTGCTTTGGGTAGAAGGCGTCTAGTCCCAGGGACAACCTGCCAGCAGATACTGGGATTTCTCTGGTCCTCACGGCTCATCTCAGGATGGGAAAACCCATGAGAACAGTCTACTCGGGCACAAAGGGACCTTAGGAGCTTGATGGAGGACTTGCTGGTGGAAGTTTCATGGCCTTGAATGACTCAGAATTAACGTCCAAGAAGGTTTTTCTGGCCTTAAAGATCTTGGAACCTGTAGTTACCTCCTGCTTAACAGCTTGGTGGTGTCTTGAAGCAGAAGAGTTAATATCTTTTCCAGTAGATTTTGTTTCTTGCTCAAGTATAATCTGAAAACAGCGCACATCTATTTAATAAGCATCAAGATAGCTTATTAGCAAGTATTTATTTCTTGACCACATTCAGGGAGCGGCAAGTCCTGCCGTCACGGCCTCTGCAGTGATACAGAGCAGAAAGCCCCAATATAACCCTGCTAGGAATCAGAATGTCATAAAACTATTAACATTTCAAATCACTCCAAAATACTTTCCCACCAGTAGGTACAGATTAGATCCAGATGCTTTATTAACGGAAAGAATAATTAACCAATACCTCCATAAGCAAGAACGACAGCGAGATGCGTTCCCCGTGAAGCCTTTGCAGGCAGCTGACGACGTATATCTCAGAAAAAAAGACTTCATAAACTTGCCTAAATCTGATGATATTAGTGACAAAGAGGAGATTAATCTCAGCCTGGCTGAAAGCCCAAGATCGATACTGAGAAACCAAGCTACACCCTCAGCTTCATGTTTCCATGAGCCAGCAAAGCCAGAAATAAACACTGCGGAGGCTGAGCTCTGCAAGACGCAGCGTCGTTCCTTCTGAGCTCTGAAGACCAGAGCTGGATGAGCAGACGCTCACATCTCAGAGATGCTTTGGTCCTGAATTTCATAGAATCTTAGAATCACCAGGTTGGAAAAGACCCACCAGATCATTGAGTCCAAACATTTCTTTCAATTACTAAACGATGCCCCTTAAATTTCCATCACCGTCCACGAAAACTTGACCTAAACCCTTAGCAAGAGCCAGGCCAAAGACACCTCGTGGATGTGTCCCTGTTAGGGGGGTGTGAGACACAGTCCCAGCAGTTTGTGCCAAGTGCTGCCCCAGAACAGTATTTAAAATTGGGTCCAGGTGGCTTTAGCCCGACACAAAACCCCCAAAGGTCTTTGTAAATATTTGGTTTAACCCTAAGCTCCAGGAGGTCCTGAAAGGGGTTTTCATTCTCATGGACCCCACAGGGTGGCCTGGATGCTGCTCCCTACTGAGACCCCCAGGAGGGTTTGAGCCCTACTGGGACCCCACATGGGGTCTCACGTCAATCTGGCTCATGTCGTCTCCTCTGTGCTTTCCTCTCAGGTGAGAGCCTGAGCCCCAGCCGCGGGACAGCCAAGAGGAAGAAGAAGCAGAGGAGGAACCGCACCACGTTCAACAGCAGCCAGCTGCAGGCGCTGGAGAGGGTCTTCGAGAGGACGCACTACCCCGACGCCTTCGTGCGGGAGGAGCTGGCAAGGAGGGTCAACCTCAGCGAGGCAAGAGTCCAGGTGAGCAAAGGTTTGTGTGGGAGACAACTACACCCTCTGCCTTGTCTCCAGGACCGTCCCCTCTCTCGCTTCACCCCGTACATGACCACGATGGGTAGGACAGGAGGTTGGGACATCCCTGCTGGCATCGGGTCCCCGCTGACTGCCTTCCCTCCCCACGCACAGGTCTGGTTTCAGAACCGGAGAGCCAAGTTTCGCCGCAATGAGAGGGCAATGCTGGCCAACAGATCAGCATCGCTCCTCAAATCCTACAGCCAGGAAGCAGCCATCGAGCAGCCCATGGCACCACGACCCACCGCGTTGACCCCAGAATATCTCTCCTGGACCAGCACCTCCCCTTACAGGTAGGTGCAGGCGCTGGAGGAGCTGGGGAGGTGGCGGCCGTGGGACAGGCTGCCTAGCTACAGCCCCACAACCACAGCAGCGCAGCCCTGTGCTGAGGACACAGGGAGTTCAAAAGGAGGGTTCAAAAGGAGCTTGTCCGGCTTTGCTTTGGGAGCCCGTTTCAGCCCTAAGCATCCCCTGCCTGCTGCTAAGCAGGATTCTCCGTCTCCATGGAGAGAGGGCCTCAGGGCTGGAGCAGGGACCTCGTAAGAGACTCTCTTGGCCTTGAGCTGACCCTTCCCACATCTCGGCATGGGAGGTGGCACGGGTTCCTCTTGGATCCCAGCCCTCTTGTCCACAAGCTCAAGGCAGGGCCCTCTGGTGCATTGTTTGAGGGGTTCCCACATGCATCCAGCCACACAAAAATGCCGAAGCCTTGACTGCTCTTGTGGGAGATGCCTTAAGAGGGAACGGCCGCTCTGGCCTGGGAAGCCGGCAGGACCGTGCAGGGCACGAGGACTCCTCCGTGGGCCGTGCCTCATTCCTCCACTGCTCCCCTCCCTGCAGCACCGTGCCCTCCTACAGCTCCAGCGGGACTGCGACGCCCACCCAAGGGGTGAACATGGCCAACAGCATCGCCAGCCTGCGCCTCAAAGCCAAAGAGTTCAGCCTCCATCAGAACCAAGTGCCGACTGTGAACTGACCAGGGCAAAGCCCACCCCATGGCCTCATCCAGGATACAGCGTGGAGCTCCCGTGCCCGTCCAGGACAAACCCACCGCCCACCCAACCCATATGCCACTCAACCAACGTCTCAGCACTTCTCCTCTTCCCCTTTGAAGGTAGAGTCGGTCCCAGGTCGAAGTGGCACATAATTATAGCCACATATGGAGCAAACTCGGTTAGAACTTGCTTTTCCGTGCACCCTTATAATAAAGGCTATATATACACACACATACCCCCCACGCGCTCGGCGAGGACAAACAGACTTGCCAAGGGAACAAGAATTTGCTTCCAAACATGGAAGGATCTTGGACCATTGGATTTGACCAATTTGGGTATCGCGCCCAGAGTGCCAAAGAGATATTCGGTCTCCTCCTCCCGCAGGGACCTTACGCAGCAGTGGGAGGATCGTGAACCCCCTTTCCGTTGGGCTGCGACTCGTGGCACTCAACCGCGCATGCCGAAGCCGACCCACACTTTTGCTTCTTTGTGCATCGCCAGTCACAGTTCTTGAGAAAGACTTTAGGAAGCTGACAGGGGGCTGCACGGACAGCTCTCGGCAGCCTCCTGTACCACACCGCCTGCCTTTAGGAATTGCCTATGTCAATGGCATCAGGTTTTGTTCCTTCCTAGAGGGGCGAGGAGGGCTGGAGCATCTCAACAGGCTTGCCTGGAGGCTGTGAGCATTCCCATGAGCCCGGCGGGAGCAGTGCCGGTCCCCAAACAGGCACCGCTGCCCTGCCTCAGTGGTCTTGCCAGCAATCCTGCAGAGCCCCAGGTCATTGAACCATCCCAGGGAAAGAGAAAATTGGAAAAAGCTGTTGGGTTTCAGCTGAGTAGGCGGCTCCCAGTGCTTTGTGCCAACGGCAAAGCAGGCTTCGCCTTCCGGAGGCACAGCCTCCCCGTCGGCAGCTCCACAGATGTGTGTGGGGATCCGGGGCTGGCGACTCCGTAGGGGTGGGCTTTTTTGGTTTTGCAGAAAGGAAGTGGTTTCCCCCTCATCCCACCCTGCCGTGCAGCCTAATGAGGTTGCAAAGCGGAATGTTCAGGGGATGGATGCAGGGAGGGCAATCTTGCCTCAGGCTTACGCCACCCCAGTCCTTCATCCATGGGACTGAGCCTGAGAGAGACGCATCCTCCACCTTCCCCTGCTGATGTTGCAGAAGTGGGAGACGAGCCAGAGCGATGGAGGTTTGACCTGTGGATAAAGCCCTGTGGAAACCAGACCACTCGCTCCTACCCTCTGCAAAGATCCACCAGCCAAGCGTGGGGACACCACAAGTGGCTTGGACAGAGGAGGCACTGGCCCTGCTTGCCTAGAAGGGCTTAGCCTCACCAGGGATTGTCGTGGTAGAACCAAGGACAGACACAGCGATTGCTAAGGTGCTTCCTCCAGTTGGACACCCTCCAATGTGTGATGCCAAGGCTGAAAGTGCCCACCCGAGTCCTTCCTGCTCCCAGAAGCATCCTCTCCCTCTCCCAGCAGGGCTCTCGCTGCAGCAGCATGTGGTACCCAGCAGCTGCAATGACACCAGGACCTTTGGATTCACCCACTGCCTGGAGCTGAAGACTCAATGGAAGGACCAGGAGAGGAGCAAGTGACTCCTCCAGCTGGAGGTGAACCAGCCCCTCCATCCTTCCCCAGATTTCTCTGCTCTACTCCACACAGTCCCCAGACAGAAACAGCATCCTCCTCCTCTCCAAGCATGGAGAGGGAACAGCCCAACCTCACCCAGGGAACACGGTCACCTTAAACCCCCATCCACTGTCCCCCACCTTTATTTCCAACCCTGTTTTCCACCCCCATTTGCCAGAAGGGGAGCACGTAGATCCCCAGACTGCAGCGAGACACCGCACAGAGACCTGATAAAGGTTGAGACATACCAGACTAGGGGGAGAAGACAGATCTACTGCGGATCAAATCATCCACCATGAGAAACGCCGCTTAGAGCGGGAAGACGGGGCTGGGGGGGGGGTCCTATTCCCATGGAAAGCACAGGGCTCTTTCAGTTATACAAGAAGAAACCACAGGGATATAAATGTTGCTGCCTCTTTGAGAGCATTAATGAAAATAAACCCATTTAATAGTTTGCAGATGCCGTTTCTGCAAACCTAAAAAAAGCAGGGAATAAATATTTCTTCACTAAATATCTATATGTGTATATATATTTGAAAACATTCACTCCTAATCTTAGGGCCCCTCCTTCGCTGTGCTCTTGGCAGCTCATCGCAGCTTGTCAGTCAACACTGAAGCCGCACCGAGACGAGATGCAAATTGCACCCAGGGAGGGGTAGCGGGACAGAGGGATTATTGTAATCCAAGCTCCCTCTCACCCTTTCTATTTGTACATTTCAATTACTTGTAACAAGATCCACGGTGGATTTTTTTTTTTTTTTTTTTTTTTTGTTTTGTTTTGTTTTCTCTTCTGCATGTCTCTGTTTTGGAAATTTTTTGTAAGGTTTTTGTAAAAACAACTCTTGTGAAATAATGGAGGAATAAATATTTTACTGAGTAGTGATGTGTTCGCGCATGTAACAGGCACGTGGCTCTGCCTGGTGGGTTCCCCACCTGCCCTGGACAAGCAGCACGGGCAGGGGACAGACTGAGCTGGGCAGTGGGATGAGAGAGCCCCTCTTCTCACCCACTGCAAAGATCCATCAGCCAATTGCAGGGAAACAACCAGCTCAGAGGGTTGGTTGGACAGAGGAGGCACCGGCTGTTGGTGCAGCTACAGCCACTTCAGTGCAGCACCCAGCAGAAAGGGAGCAAATCCCTCTGGTTGACATTATCCTGAGCTTTTGTGTCTTCCTACCCTGTTTTCAGCTCTAGGAGAGGGACAATCATAGAATCACCAGGTTGGAAAAGACCCACCGGATCATCGGGTCCAACCATTCCTATCAAACACTAAACCATGTCCCTCAGCACCTCGTCCACCCGTCCCTTAAACACCTCCAGGGAAGGTGAATCAACCCCCNCTCTCTCAGCCGTTCCTCATAAGGGGGTAGCAACAAAATGAAAGGCTTGAAAGGATCATGAATCCTCCACAATGCAGTCAGAGCTCCTCATGTCTTCCCTGAGGCAGTGGGTAAATTCACAGACACCAAGATCTTGCCTCAGCAGCTGAAGCCAATCTGGTGCCCAGAACTACGACTGGGTGCTGGGACTCAGGGCATCCCACACACGATTTATAGACCTGATCTGTGGCACGTGCAGCCCAATGACACGTGTTGACCCACTCCAATAGCCATGATCCCACAAACCAGCAGCTTAACCATCCCCATTGTCCTGCTCCAGTACTGCTCTGTAAACATTTATTCATTCAATAAGGGAGTTGTAGGTTATTAAGGTCATTTGCCCACCCTTCTGCCTAGCCCCAGGCAGAGAATATCGCCAAGCAGCATCCTCGTGTCCTCAGCATGTGGCCAAGGCAGAGCATCTCTTTGGAGGGCATCCAGGCCAGAGTCAAAAGATCTCTGGAAGTGAAAAGCTCGTAGATCCTCAGGCAGATTCTTCCAGTGACTCATTACTGTTAACCACTGGAAATATGTCACTTATTTCCTGCCTGAACTGTCCCAGCTTCAGTTCAGCTCCCACTGGAGCAGAAGTTCTCAACCCCTGGTCCAGCAGCTCTCAGGAGTTGTGATGGGCTCATTCTGCGAGCCAGAAGGAAGCACCGAGAGCTGCAGCTCACCTGGCAGGGTCTGAACAGCACAGGGGAGGGTTGTGCTGGGGGAAGGCTGCCAGCAAAGAGCTCAAAGGCACTGTGCTACCTCTCCTCCTCTTCCAGCACAGGGGAATTTTTCCTCCTAGGAAGCAGTCTGTCATGGACACATCCATCATCAGAACAGATTTCTGTAGGAGAGCTGCTCTCCCTCTACACAGCACAACTTCAGGTGGTGGGGGGGGGATTGCAAGAACATTATCAGCGAGTTGTGCTTCGTTTTCTCAACCAAAGGCCAAGTCTCAGCTGATGGAAGGACCTCGCTGTACCCCATTTCCACGTTTCTGACCCCACAGCCCAACGCTCGTGCGTGGGTTTCTGACTGATGAAAGCTGAAGCTTGCTCCTTGCAATATTTTAATGAAAATGGGTTTTTTTATTGTCATCACCATGAGCTGCCACAGCAGTGAGATGAAGCAGAGCTCACATTTCCCAGCTCACAGGGATGCCAGCCTGGTTATCCCTGTCCAGAATGAACTGTACGGACACCCAGCGGTTCCAGCAACCTCCCCACCCGCTACCATTCGCTGAGCCCTTCTCCCTCTGGTGGCAAGAGGAAGGTCTGGAGACCCTCCAAGTCTTGCTGTCATCGCCTATGAGCTGCAGAAACATATCTACATATGACAGCAACATGTCACCTCCCAGCAGCTGAACCCCTCCTGTCCTGGTCACTCCAAACTCTGCACTTCATCAGGAAGGACCATCTCCTCCCTGCAGCTGATCAGTATTTTACCCACTGCTGCTTCTTTCCAAACCCAAAAGGAATGAAGCCGAGGGTGCAGCAAAGCATTTGAGAAGCTGGAAGCTGTCTGATGGGGTGAAGTGCTCTGCAGCGGTTTGGGAAGGAGGGAGGAAGCAAAGTTCACTCTGTAGTGGGTGTTAAAAGCCAAGGGAGAGTTATTGCACACAGATGCACAGCGTGGCCAGAAGAGAGGCAGAGCATCGCGTCTGCCTGCTCTGGAGAGGCTGATGGGCACAGGAGCAGATATGATCTCCTTGAGGAATCGTGGAATCACCAGGTTGGAAAAGACCCATCGGATCATTGAGTCCAACCATCCCTATCAATCACTGAACCATGTCCCTCAGCACCTCGTCCACCTGTCCCCTTAAATACCTCCAGGGAAGGTGACTCAACCCCCTCCCTGAGCAGCCTCTGCCAGGGACCAATGACCCTTTCCATGAAAAATGTTTTCCTAATGTCAAGCCTGAACCTCTCCTGGTGGAGGTTGAGGCCATTCCCTCTCGTTCTGTCCCCTGTCACCTGGGAGAAGAGCCCAGCTCCCTCCTCTCCACAACCTCCCTTCAGGTAGTTGTAGAGAGCAAT
>WAAB01020674.1:90652-119921 GCA_013389865.1 Piaya cayana | reverse complement strand
CTTCCCCGGGCAGCCTGTTCTGATGCTTCATCACTATTTCAGTAAAGATTTTTTTTCCTAATATCCAGTCTAAGCCTCCCCTGGAGCAACTTGAGGCCATTCCCTTTTGTCCTAGCGCTCATTACTTGGGAAAAGAGACCAGCACCCACCTCTCTGCACCCTCCTCGCGGAGCATCCCTGACTCCGCCGCCCCAACCCCGGGACTGGGGGCTCTGGGGACAACCTGGGGACAACCTGGTCCCCCCGCAGCCACACGAGGGAGCTGCAGCCTCGCTCAGCGCAGCCCTGGAACCCCGGCTGGCTCTGGGGTGCAGAACTGAGCTCCCCGCATCGCCCTGCTCTGCTCCACAACCTTCCCCGAGCACGGGACCCCCGCGTCCCGCTCCCTCTTCCCTGCCTGGAGCCGGGTCTGGCACCCCCATCACCTCATAGCTCAGCTCCGGAGCCAGGCAGGGAAAAATCAGGTGGATAAAGTTTTCCTCCTGTCACCTTCATCCTTGCTGATGCCACAGAGGAGCAAGGAAATGCTTATCCAGGAGGTTTCTCTGGGTTATCTTTTCCAGGGGACTAATCGCTGCGATGTCTGTACCTGTAGAGCTAGTTCTTCTTGCTCTTGCCTCCCTGGGAATCCCAGTTCCTCAAGAGGAAAAAGGGATTTTTTTGTGGCAAAACCTTACAGCACAGGATGGAAGAGCCCTACACCTGCTGGAAGAAATGGGAGATTTGGGGAAGGCAAAGTGACTTTTGTCAGCAGAAAGATGCTTGAGCGGGGATCCTCATCCTAGACCCCACAAAGGGAAAAGTTTGGATGAAGAGGAGACCCCCAGGAAGCAGCATAGGAAGGTTAGAAAGGGGTAAACCCAAATCTCAGGGGTTGGGACAATCCTGGAGTTGAACTGTCTGGAAGTGTGTGGGATGGAAAGTGGTTTGCGGTGGGTCTCCGCTTGCTCTTCTCCCACCTCCAGACACCTTGGGCTCAGCAGAAGACACGAACCAGCAGTGTGAATCAAATATTGGAGCACCAGCCTCTGAGCTCTTCAGCCCCAGGTGGGTTTTGCAGTGTTATCACCTCAGCTCTGAGCCAGGTGTGAAAACCAAATACAAACCAGACCTCAGGCACATCTCCCCCTGTTCCAAGGCCAGAGGAGGAAACTGGGAACCCTGGACTTTAGGATATTGCTTGGGAAAAGGAAGGGGATGCTCTAGCTCATCGATGTCCTGCACACAGCAGACACTCCCGGCTGTCCCACCAGCCTTGGTCCTGGGAGAACCCTGATGGGGCTCAGACTGGGCACGCAGCACAGAGCGAGCTCCATCCTGCCACTCACAAACCTCCGCAGCGCTTCAAATCAAGCACAATGCTTGGGCCTCTCTGAAGTTTGCCTCGTGGGCTTTTCTGTTTGTTTTTCTGAAGCCAGGAGAGTTCACATTCCCAAGCTTTTCCCTGCAGCCAGTACAGCAGGGTTTATTTTTTTTAATAAAAAAAAGAGAAGAAAGCGGAGCTCTGCACATAACCTTGGCTTCCCTGAGCAGGGAATCAGCCCCAGGCACCGATCAGGCTGAAGGAGCTGGCAGAAACAGGGGCTGGAGGGTTCTGCAGCCCCATTTCTTCCTTTCCATGCCAATATCTCAATCCAAGCTACGTCCCTAACCACTGCAAAATGTATTAAATATATTGGAGAGAGTCCCTCTTATAACGTCTCTGCCTTTCTTATTTGAAAGCAGAAAGCGTGAAGGAAAGAAAAAAACCTACCACACGGAGCTCTTTTGTCCATCACAACCAACTAACACAGACAGTGACAGGGCAGCATCACCTAAATACCAGCAGTTTCAGGAAACAGGACAAAACCAGGGAAATTAAGCTTTTGCTTCCCAGCGAGCTACCAGGTAAAGGAAGGGACTGCTGAGCTTGAAGAGCAGCTCCTTCGCAAGTCATAACCACAGAAACGAGAGCAACCACATCTTACCTGAACTTTTCCAGCCCTCCAGGATTTAAGTGCAAGCTTGGCCTCTTGGGGAAGAAGCACCTGGCTGAGCACAAGGAGGGCGTGAAGAAAGCTTGTGAGGACAAAGCATGTCAGACCACTAGCCTGCTTCAGGTAAGCTGGGATGGAGAAGGGATATTTGGACACCAAGCCTTGTAGCAACCTGCTACCTTAGGAAGGAAAACAGCACAACTGCTTCATTAGCTCCAGTTCTGCTGGATTTAAAGGATTAGCACAAATAATGCACACCTGGGAGAGAGCTTCCTCTTCGGGGCACATAGACCAAGAAGAAAGGGACATCTCTTTAGGAGTTCTGGGGCACTCCAGGCTCCGCAGTGGGATTTAGCAAAGCGCTTTGCAGCTGGAGAGCCGTCCTGCTGGGGCTGGAGCCAGCTGCTACCCAGCTGCATCTGCAGCTCCCGAAGGAAGGATGTATCAGAGAACAATGATTTGTTTTTATTGGGAATATTTGCTTCCTGTCACCAGGATGCATGTGCAGCAGCAGCAAAATGTACAGGAGTTCGGGACCTGCACCACGTGAGGCAGAAAAGGCTTGTTAAGAGGGGAATTTATTAGCCAGACATCTGTTAAGGCTCTGATGGCCAAGAGCAAACTGCAGAACCTGCAGTCCTGATTGCTTTCCATACACAGCAGGCCCTGCATCCCCCATTGGAGAGCTGCGCACTCTGCTCCAAACCTCACCAAACAGCTTAGCCTAAGGCTGGGGTCAGGAGTTCCTGGTACAGAAGCTGCTACCCAAGCCGGGCACGGGCTCAGAGCATCGGTTTGTGCTCACGTCTCACCTCATGCTTTGTGCACGCAGGTGCTAAGTGAGTTAAAAACACTTCTGAGAACAGCAGAGTTAAAGGAACAGCCTTCATGCTTCGGACACGTGGAAGGGGAAATTATTTTCTGCTCATTCTGGTTTCCTCCTGCGATCTTAGCAGAACTCTGTGTCACTTTTAGAGGAGGGAGGAGGCACTGAACAGCAGAGCCTTCTTCGTGCCTTGTCCTCCAAAGGGGTTGCCTGGACCAGCCCTCGGCTCTTCGTTACAGCTGCACAACAGGAGCTCAGGAGGGTTTGTCATCCTGCGATACTCTTGTCCCAGCCTCTCATCTCCATCCTGATGGCTTTCAGAGCAGTGGTATCCTCCTCCTGCCAGGAGGTTCAAAGCCACTCCGCTCCTTTCCAGAGCTTTCTGCAAACACCAGCTAATCCAGGCTGCGCATGGCTTGGCAGCAGTGGAGAGCAGGAAAGAGCTGAAAGAAAACACCCCCAAAGCGGTCACGGCACATTCCCCAAATTGCAATGGGCTGTTCTGCGGCCGGAGAAAGGCTACAAACAGAGCGAGAGAAATTCAGTCTGCTGCCCTGGGAGTGGTTTTAGGCACCAGCAGCATGTGAACGCGGATACCGCCCATGCGAGAAAGCTCTGTCTGCAAACAGTAAACCCTCTTCTGTTTTGTGTAAGCATCTCAGTCTTTCCAGAAGTCCCAGAGCTTTGTGTCCGGCTCTGTATAGAGGGTGAGCGATTCCTGACGGCTGCTCCAGGCACATCCCTCTGCATCTTGCCACGGTGAGACTGAGATGGAAATGCCACAGCTGCTGCTGACTGGGAGCTGCTGAGCACTGGCCAAGGGGTGTCCTTGCTGGGACAGACCAGCTCCTGCCTGCAGCGAGGCTCCCAGTGAGGAGCTGTGGCGTGTGGTGTGAGATGAGGCGATGCTGGGAGCACTGAACCACACCAGTGGCTTTGCAGCATCACCCTGGAGATTTTGACTTGCACGTCACACTGCCTGGCAGGCACCTGCTTTCTGTCCTCCTCATCATGGGGAGAGGGAATGGTTTAGTGTTTGATAGGAATGGTTGGACTTGATGATTCAGTGGGTCTCTTCCAACCTGGTGATTCTATGATTCCATAACCAAGGGACCCTCCCCTCTCCACAGACCCACACGGCCAGGCAGGAGGAGGCTGGATGTTTTATAACCCCCCTCTGCGATCACCCACCTCTGCTGACCAAGAGATTCCACGGGGCCCTCGTGGCTTTCTCTTCCTGATTCACAGGGTGAATGACCAAGGGGAAAGGGCACATCTTCCCCTTCCCAGTTCCAAATGCACTTGGGCTAGAAAACATTCTTTTCTTCAACGAATCCCTTCCTCTAGGGGCAGTCTGGGTGCTTTTTCCCACTATCGTTAGCAGAAGCAAGAGAAACCTATCTCCCCATCCCTTCCCCGCTCCAAGAGGAGACACGTTCCTTCTCTTTGGTGACTTCCTTGCTTGGTTTCAATAGCACAGGGACTTTCTCAAGGTTGCACTGAGCATCCCTGGGGTGCAGGTGGCCTCCCTGGCAACCCACCACGTGCCTGCGCACACAGACCACCCGGACCAGCCGGGGTAACCGGCCGAGCGCAGCACGAGGGGGCTTGGAAGGCTGGTTTCTTTGGGTGTTACCAGTACGGGGTGGTGGCCAGGAGGATCTGCAGAGCCATGGAGAAGCAGGGCAGCTGTGCCACGCTGTAAGCTACTGAGCGCGTGGGTGCCTTCAGCCGCAGGAGGTAGGCGATGGTGTGGACGATTCGCCCCGCGCAGAAGATGAAGAAGTGGATCCTGGCCACTGCAGGGCTGGGATCCAGCAGGGAGTAGACAGCTCCAAGGAAGAGGAAGGGAAAGATGTTCTCCATGTCATTGCGGTGGGCCCTGAGAAGGGAAATAAGATTGCTCCTTTTCATCAGGCTTCCCTGCCGTCTCCCATCCCTTCTAGCCAGAGCACCCAGCCAAGGGTGCGGCTCGATCACACAGGGTGGATGCAAGCCCCAAAGGAGTCAGATCCCCTGAAACATGCAGGCAGCAGGATTTCACACCCGTTGTCTCTCGCTTGGGATGCTGGGCTACCAAAGCTCACCCTCCATGACTGGGACACCTTTGCCATAATGGACATGACAGCTCCAAAGTTACTGCTTTTAAATAAACAAAGTGAAAAACGACCCTGCAAAGCCGTGAAAAGCTCCAAGTTGGTGCCGTGCCAGCATGGCACAGCCCCAAAACCGACCACGTTAAACAATAATGAGGCGGTTTCCAGGCTGTGATTTCTCCAGAGGAGAAATTCCCAGGATGGAAGGGGTCATGGCTCTGCTCCAAGGGACTGGGGAGGAGCACCCCAGGCACCCTCTGCACTGTGCCTGCACCTAATTGCACCAGAGCCAGGCAGAAGGGATGGTTGTGGCCATGCGATGACACATTGAGGGGACCAAACCCTGTGCTCCCTCTGAACATGCACCTGCCTGGATGTCACAGCATCACCTGGTACCACCCACACCACAAGTGCTACAAAACCAGGAGTGGATTGTGCCATGAGCACAGGCTGTGTCCCTCCTGCCCCACGTACAGTCCGTGGAAGCAGGGAAACTGCTCCCCAGAGCAGTGAGGCTGCCCTCGCTCTCCCACCACCTCCATCTCTCCTCCTTTTTCCCCAAGAGCTGCTTTCTGCAGCATAGACCCTGGCCCTGTGTTTTTGTGAGGGGGACTCTTGGCTTGTGTCCTGGCTGGTGGGTTCAGATCGGGGCTGGAGAGTGACCCAGGCACAAGACTCAGTTGCCTTTTCACTGTTGTCTCTGAGGGTTTAAGAGACAGAGATGAAGCCTTGATAAGAACTGCAGTTGCTTCCCCATTCCTGTGCCCCAGGACATTTAAATCATCACAAAGCCCAGAGAAAACTGTAAGCTATTTTCTCTCTGAAGCGAAGGCCAAGATGCCTGTGCTGCTCTTCTGCGCAAGCTGAGAAGTGGCCAGAAAGTTTTAGAACGTTCAGTTACAGCTCGTTAGTGCAGACACAGGCTGGGACAGCCCAGCTGAAAACTGACTTTGGAAAAGAAAGAGGGCTGTGTTTTAACTGCCCCACCAAACACTGATTTCTTCAGGCCAAAAGCTTCTGCGTCAGAAATTTCCAACACCAAGTGTCCTGTTCTTTTTGAGGGTGACTCTTGTTCCCAGGCAGGATCAGTCTCTGTGTGATGGAGCAGGAGCTGCAGGGAAGGGCTCCAGTCAACCAGGTTGTGCCAAACTACTCGTCCTCGCTGTCTGCCCTGGGGACGGGGACATGAACAAGGCTCCAGGTCCAGTGGCTGGTTCACATCACCATGTCACACAAAATGACCCGTGTGCTGAATGCCAGCGTCCCTCACTGCCCCCTCCTCACACCAAAGCCCAGGCCAAGGCACCTGCTGCTAAATATTGTCCCTCAGCTCTTTCCATCCCCAGCTTTATGAAGCATGAAGGGAATGCACAGGCTGTTGTACCCCCCCAAAAAACAGCTACTCTGAGGGCTTTCAGCACCCCACTATCCCCACAACAAGGGGCTTTCTCCTATCTGCTCTTTCACCTCACTGGGGAACAGTCCCTAGCTTAAAAGCCACATCCCCAAGCAAGGGCAGGGGATGAACATGGCAAGAAAAATTCTGAAAACGCTATTTCACTTGGTCTCTGGGTGTGATTTTGGGACAGCACAGAGGAATTGACCTGGAGAAGACATTAAAATGAGTCCTGCTGTTGTAGGAGGACTTAGTGGGAATGAGCTGATCAGAACCCAGGCTGTGAACAGGCCAACAGGGACTCTCCCCAAGTGCTTTAACTGCACAAATCACATCCCAGATTTCCCCAGGTCTTTAATGCAGCCCTGCTTATTTATTTTTATAGAAGTTTGTCTTTTCTGACTAGTCAAAGGAAGTTCATGATTATTATTACTACTATTATTTTCTTTTTCTTAGCAAGGGAACAGCTTGTTTCCCCTTTTCCTCCCTCTGCAGGCCCACGGATTAGGTGGCACTGGATGTTTTCTAAAGCAAATCTTGCAGGCAGTGAGAAGTGAGCAGCGCAGCCCCCCACCCACAGCAGAGATGGCAGCTGAGGGTTCAGTGACAACAGGGGATGGCTCCAACTCCTTTTCCATAAATCACCAGCCCATGGAGATCCAGCCCAACACTCCAGTCACCTCCTGGGGAAAGGGGACAGCAAAGCAAGCCCAGGGCTGAATACCTGATATAAGGTTTGCTCCATTAGGGAGATAGATTTATTGCCATGGTATCCAGCCTCTTCCCAGACCCCTAAATGTGGGGGTCACATACTTCCAGTGATGGCCTGGTTCTACTGTCCAAGCCATGCAGAGATCTGGGAGGGTTGAGGGTCCTTCTGGAGCAGGACATGAAGAGCCTGTGGATGTGGGTATGGGACAAACTCCCTTAGGCTTGCAGGATTTTGAATATCTAGGAGGGAGTTTCATCATGACTGAGTCAGACCCCAAACCCAGCTCCTTCCACACATCCTCGCTCCAGTGCGCACCGTGTTTCCATTAAATATTAAGCTGCCACGGTGTACAGGGTCCTGCAACCGAGCTCCAAGCATCCAACCCATCGAGGTAATTACTTCACTAATGAGCCCTTTAGCTTCCCACTGCTGCTTTGCCAGCAGCTCCCAGGGAAATGCCAGCCCCGCCGCGTACTCGCCTGCGGCACCGCTCCACATCGGGGTCCTCACGGTAGTACTGCAGCCCCCCGTTCCGCAGCGCGTCCTCCGGGTTTGCAAACGCCTGCAAGGGAGAATCCCTGTAATATACGTGCTTGTAATGTTCTCAGGAGCTTTACAGGCAGAAGCTTTGCCCCAAGACCAGCGGGGATTTCTTCCTACCCAAGGAGACATTCCAACACCTGTTTCTCACCACCCTTCACAAACCCAAGAGCAACTGCACTTCCATGTGTATGGTCCTAGAGGTAAAATTCTGCAGGGTTTCCCTTATTCTCTGAAAAAACCCAATTCTGCCTGCCAAGCAAATCCCAAATCAGGGGCTTCAAAGGAGATCCAGCCTCATCCCAGTCTGTTTCTTCCCATGAAACCTGTCAAAAGGAGACTTTGCCAGCCACCAAGTGAGATCGTTGCTGGCACAGAGCTTGCAGACACCAAGTGAGGCATCCAAAAGATAACAAGACTGACAGGTTACTTCACCCTATCAAGAAAGAATATTCCCCACCTGGCTTTTTAGCAGTGACGCTGTGCGACTGAATCCAGCCCTGGGGAAATTGAATCCTACACTAACAAACCTAGAAATAAAAATAATTTTTACGAGCTCCCCACCTATGCTCAGAAGCTGTTCCACAGGGACCAGGTTACATGCAGCAGCTTCACTTTGTAGCATGGAAAGGACCCTGGTGCTTTCTTTACAAGCCCAGGCTGTCCCAGGGCTGGAGCATCACTCAGATACACAAGGGGAGAAGCCAAATCATTTGTTAGAACGATGCTGCAGCACAGGAATAGCTCTTTGAATTTTATCTGAGAGCAGGAAACTATTTCATTGATGCAGTCAGAAACTCCTCAACTACTTTAAAACAGATTTAACAGACAGTTGAGTTTTGCCCTGAGTTCAATTTGGGTTGCGGGCATATAAAAGGTCTGGTTAACCCCGTTTTCAGACAGCAGCTAAATCTCCTGGTTCTCCCTGTGTTTCCCCTTTGCGTCCCAGAAGTATTTCCTCCAGTTATTGTTTTTATTCTCCATAACTTTCTGCTCTCCTGGAACAAAGACACAGCAATTCAGCCTCTGGAAGAGCAAAATCTTTCTGCTACATTGCAAGAAAAGAAAAGACCATTGCAATAATACGTTCTTAAGCCTTTTTTTTCTTTCCTCCTTTTCTTCCCGACATGGCAAACTGACTGTAAACAGTATCTTTCCAGAAGCGGCTCACCTATGTGGCATTTCAGATCTGAAATTACTATTTAGATTAGGATTCTGAAATTATAAACATCAAGCTACAGATGGTAGAAACAAACAAAAAGAGCCAAAGAGGAGCGAGATATTTATCTGCCACAGAAATGAAAGAAGTTTTGCTTTCAACTTAAGTCAAAGAAAACTCAACTTGCTTCTGGAAAAGTTTGTCGGCCTTTAAAGCGAAGAAAAAAAAAAGGAAAGAAAAACCACAGGAACCTAAGGAAAAAGCCAGAAAGGGAGAAAAAGGTAAAGGAAACAGAACTTACCTTCTTTCTGAGTCTCACTTGTCCCGTAATGATAGCAACCACATACATTTTTAAAATCAAGATCGTGCTGTAGAATGTAAATGACATAAAGACTGTGTTTTCCATCATTTTGGAGGGAAGGTGCCACTCAGCCGCCTGCAGAATTCACAGCCAGGGGAGATCTTGCTCGGGCTCCGAGAGGGCTCTGTGGGAGAGAGGCAGGAACAGCCATGGCTAAAGACGACACAGGTCACCCCTGTTTCCTCAGCAAAAGCTTTTGTGCTGGACAAGAGTAAATGGTGCAGTAAAGCTGCTGGTGAGTGAATCCCAGATGGGGACATGGAGCTGGCTGCTCCGGCTCCTCACTCCTTGCACCCACCAGCTCCACAGGAATGAAGACCCCAAGCTGGGATACAACCCCCTTGACTGTGCGGACCCCAGCAAGGCTCAGCCTGGCCACAGCTAGAATTCTTGCTTCCCTAAACCAGCTCCTCAGGATCCTGCTGCCCCAGCTCCCCTCCTGTCTGTGCCCAGAGCTGCACAGAGCATCCCTCACCCAGCCAGCCACTGCTCACCCAGGGGCACAAGCCGACCCACAGTGGGAAAAAGGAAGAATTAGGAAAAAGGTAAGCACCTACCTCAGCACCTACAGTTCTAGTGCTCCCTCCGTCCCAGATCCCTCAGCCCACTCCTCTGTGGCAGCACTCCCAGTACACCCCAGTCCCGCCCAGTGCAGGCTGTGCCCTCCCCTACACAGCCACCTGCTGAGGGACAGAGCTGTCTCTTACCCCAACAGCACCCAGGAGGCTGCTCCTGCACCCCTGGCTGGCCCTGGAGCTCCCAGAGTGACCAGTCTGGAAACACCAAGCAGGCAAGTCACAGACCGCAACCTCAAACCTGCAAAGAGAAATAAACACCAGCTTGTCCAGCCCCAAAAACTCCTCCTGGTTTCCTCGGAGAGAGTGAATCAGGGCAGTTGGGGCGTAATTCCGTCCTGGGTCTAGAAAGCAGCGTTTGAATTTGGAGCTGCCTTTTCCATAGCCATCAAACCCTGGAGGAGTGGGATCTAAGCCTCTGCAGGCAGCTGGGCTGCTCTTCCAACGCAAAACTTTAACTCCTTTTTCCCCAACCCTGGCCCCAGCGCTGGCAGCAGCAAACCTACGGCGAGCCGGCAGCTCGGAGCTCTCCAAATTTATTAGAGTTGAAGGGCTGGATTTGGTTCCTTTATACAGAAAAAAACCAGCCCACACTTATTTCAGACAAACAGAAGCTGTCAGAGATTGAGTGAAAAATGAATGCTTTGAAGATGCGAGCAGTTTTTCAATTCACCGACACGTTGGAATAAAAACTTCCATTTCAAGCCACAAAAAAAAAGCCCCCAAACCCCAAAGAATGGAGTACTAGGGTTTGTCATTTACCAAAGAATCCATTGAAGCATTGATGCTTCTAGGACTGGTTTTGTTTTTCAGGGTTTTTGAACTTTTTAACAGTCATTGAGGAAAATTAGTACTGTATTTTCCAAGAGAGTTCATAGTAACCCAAGAGGAGCGGGTCCAGTCGTGTTGCTACAGACCCTGCTGGCACAAGGACAGGTTTGTCCCCAGCAACGGGAGGCTGGTGGCACCTCACTTCCCAGGGAGAACAAGCTAGAGGAGAAATTTTCTGGGGTGCTGCTGTGGGGTTAAGGCAGCCTCCTGCTCTGGGCACAGCAGCCCTTGGCCCAGCTCGTATAGAGGAACCATCAATGGGAGAGTGAGTCCAGTCATATGGGCAGATCCGGAAGGTCGACTCATGCTTGGGGAGTTAGTCAAAAAGGAAAAGAGTCACTCTTCATCTGGGTAGCATTATCCCACCAGTCCTGACCAGAAAGACCCTTCAAGCACACTCCCTTCTGGCACGGAGATCTGCAAATTCTTTGCATTTGCCTCTGAAACTCCTTCGCCACGGCTGTTCTGCTCAGATGCTGCAAAACCAGAGATGCTGCACTGCTTATTACGATGCGCTGGCTCAGCCCCGCGACATCTGAGTGTGCAGAGAGCCTTTGGGAGCCTCAAATGTATGGTTTCAAGGTGGAGGTGTTTGTGGCTGGTCATCATCACCTTGGGATCAGGGGGGCTGCAGAACAAATCCCAGCACAGAGTGGAGCTCTGCAGGGAACTCTTCCATCCAGCTTCTACCACAGAGGTGGGAATGGGGACACCAGGACATGCAACAGCCACGTGGATTTAAACACTGCAGTAAGGGCTGGGGTGTTCACCCTGGACCTCAGTCCTGTGCAGCCACCAAACTGCATCCCTGGAGCATATCGAGTCCAACCATTCCTATCAAACACTAAACCATGTCCCTCAGCACCTCGTCCACCCATCCCTTAANCCATTCCTCATAAGGCCTGTAACCCAGACCCTTCACCAACATATCACACCCTGCATGGAGTCGCTCCCAGTTTTACCAGCTGAGGATCCAGCCCACAGGCTCTTCAGCAGGGAGATCTTTTTCTTTTGTGCACTTTCTTGTCCTCCCGAGGCAGCCAGCACACCTCACTGGGCAGCAGGAATACGCATAATCTTGATACCACCTGCAGACAAGCCAGGACTTCTGCTATCCAAACAGACTTTCTCTTCCTCAGCACTTTTCAAGCTCGGGCAGGAAGCCCTAGACAATTTGCACCAGCAACTGGCAGACACTTAAACTAAATGAAGTGATCAAGAAACACAGTTTATTTAGGCATAAGCCCCTGGGACGGATCCAGGCATAGGTGTATGTGCTGGGCGGGCTCACTGGTCTATGAAAACCACATGAGCAAAGAAAGTTGCTTTTCCCCCATGTTTATGCATTTCAGACCCTTTCACCATTACTCAGAGTTGAACCCCAGTGGGGAGGATCAGCACCTACATGGACGGGGTGGAAGGACAGAAACTGCCTGTGAAGGTAGGTGTGACGCTCCTGGGATCCCAGCTTCAAGTTTACGGGTCTCGCACTAGGTAGGACACATCCACAGCTGCATCTTCCTGGAGTTCCTGACCCGAGGCAACACAGCTGCCAGAAGCTTGTTCAACCATCCCATTAATCTGAGCAGAAACAGACTAATATTAATGGTTTCATCCTCCTCCACGGATCATATCCTGTTAGGACAGAGCCATTGCTTGAATGAGACCAGGTCCCAGTTGTCTTTAAACTAAAACCCACGCCCTAAACCTTAAGCACAAGAGGTCTCAATTTAGGATAAAACCTACCCCAAACCAACACTGCTAACAGCGTTGGGTTTTTTTGCAGAAAAGATTAATAAGAATCAGGATCAGGCTTTGAAAGTTTTAGTCCTCAGGTCAGGCTGACCCTAGGAGCTGAAGGGAAAAGCCAAAGGGTTTTGGAGGAGGAACTGAACTGCAGCAGGCAGAAGGAATGACAAATTCATGGGAGATGCTTTAGAAAAGTGCTTAAAAATAGAAGCCTCTAATAACAATACTGCTTTGGAAAGATTATGGAGTAAAAATCACTCTCTGTTCCCACATGGGTTATTTATTTGAACAGCTGAGTTACACTACAGTATTATAACTGCATGTTTTCCACTATTGCTATGCTGGGGAATTTCCTGGTGGCAGTGACACGAGGAGGTTGGTTGTGTAATAAATCCTTGTCAGCGGAGTACAGGCACGTTTGCTGGGGTGGCACAGCCTAGGCTCCAACGTGATCTCAAAGAGCAGTGGATGCTTTGGGTAATTACAGTTTAGATTCCCTCAATTTTTCCCAAACAGGTAATTACATCCCACAGCCCGAGCTGAGCAAATTGCCCAAGGGGACTTGCTCCAGCCCAGAGGAGACAAGCAGATGAGTGGCACTTCTCCAGAGTGCTCCCACGTGCAGGTGGAGAAGGTGCAGAGCCCAGCTGGGATTTTGCCTGCCCTGGACCCGCAGCTCAGCCCACAGCTCCAAGCAGTGCTGAGCCACCTTCCCAGTTTGTTCCAATTCCGCTGTAGGCGCTGGTGCCCTCTTTTCCTGCCACTTCTTCCTGCAGTTCCCAGTAAAAAGCCTTGGAGCCTGCACACATGCCCTGTCCCAGTGATCATTTGCTCTTGCCTTGCACCCAGCCCTGGGAAATCCGGCTGCTCACGGGAGGCTGCGCTGGCTCAAACACAGCTATGCAGTCAAGTAAAGGCATGAGCAGTTTAGCTACTTATTGAAGAGAAAGGCGTTCCACCTGCATTCACTCCTTCGCCTGCATGAAATCACATTACCATGACACACCTTCTCCCTCAGATGAATGAAATCCCATTGTTCCACCTGCAGCTCCCCATCCTCCAGCTCCTGGGCTCCTCACTGCTCTTTGCAGGGTACAGGACAGCAGAAGACACAGCAAAGTCCTCCAGCAGCAAAACCACCAGCATTAGCATCTCCTGAAGCAAATGGGATGCTTCAGCCTTTGGCAAACTCAGGCAGATGTTGTCTGGTTTGTATTTGAAAGTGACTGCCCTGGCTGAGCTACCCGAGAGGCCTCAGGCATGAGGAATGTAGAATCAGACTCTCCCAAATAGTCCTTCATGCTCAGGATCACCAGATGCAGCAGGAGAGGCCCCAGGAAGGGGCAGGACTGTGGCAGCTCCAGCCAAAGGGCAAACAGGAGCAGAGTGAGCTGCTGCTCCTCAGACAGGGACCAGGACCAGGGCCAAGTGAGAGGCAGTGGCATCTCCTCCTGCCTTCTCCCCCCAGCTCCATCCACCATCCATTCCTGCTCCTGGGCTGCTGTCCTGCTCTCAATCTCCGCACCCACCCTGGCTGCAAGGGAGTCACTGTGTTCCCTGCGACAGCAAGGAGGTGCTGGAAAAGCATCATCTCAGGGTGCGAGCATGTGGGAGACAGATTATTTTCTCTTATTCTGAGCATCACATGGATTCACGCCTGGGCTTTCTCTAAAGAGGAAAGAATTCCTTGGCTACACTGCTCGGTGCCTTCAGGGATGCAGCCCAGCTGGAAGAGAGGTTGAGGAAAGTTATTTCTCCTCTCTTCTGCTTTCTCCCTCTGACCCAGCTGGTGTAAACAGTGGCTTTAGGCAGAGCTGCACCTGCCACTGCTGCCACGGGGCGAAGGTGGGAAAGAGGGATCAGGGCTTGGGGTGTGGCAGAAACCAGCATCTCTCTCACTTAGCCACACCACAGCAGCTTGTGATGTGTTTCTTTTCCCAGGAACCAAGATTCCATCTGTAAACAACAGCAAAACCCACTTCTGTTATTGCCCAAAAAACTGGACTTTCCCCGCCAAACTGGGAGAGAAGAGAAACAAATCCTGCTGCCAAAGAAATGTCAGAATTGGGAAACATTTCCTAGGCTCCAAGCATTTGCAAAACTACAGAGTAAATACAGATTCCTTGGGGGGATGCTCTTGAACAAGAGCAAAGGTAAAGGATGCTGCACGATCCTGTCTCCATGTGCTGGAGAAATGGGAAGCAGGGAATGTTTTACAGCATTAAGAGCACTGGCTTGCTACGAGGACTGTGAGAGAAAGGGGATGTGGTCCCAGATTTCAGTCTTAACAGCAAATGAGCAGCTTCAAGGAGAAAAGTAGAAAACAAGCCAAGATGAGCTTTCCTTTATGCCTTTCCTTAGAGCTTCACCTACCACCAAGCCTTCTAAAACACAGAGCTTATTTTTGAAACCCTGCGTTCTCTGCATCCGTTCCACCACCCCTAGACTAAACAGCAGCAATTCCTCCCACCCTTCCTTGTAGGTCACGTTGTCTAAATCTCTTTATCACACTCTGATCTTTTCAATGCTCTCACTTCTCAGGGCAACATCCTCAGCAGCAGGAGGCTGGCCGGGCTTCCCAGAGCAGCAGATCAGGGCCTCCTTCTCACGAGACCCGACCCAGGCAGAAGTCAGATCTTCTCAGCAGTGAGGTTTTTAGAGCTGAGTCACTTCTCAGCCTGTAGCTATGCTCCAGATGCATGTTAGAACTTTCTTTCCCCTGTATTGGGTGACGCACAAAGTGTCTTTTGGGCTTGCTTTAGCATCTCATTAGCCAGGAGAAAGGTGGGCCAGGTCTCAGCTCTGACGTTAATAATAAACAGCTTCCCCATAATTAGCCTGGAACGTAGGGAGTAATTTACTTGCATTTTTTACAGCCCCCGTTGCCTTGAAGCTTTTTGTGGTGTCATTATCTCAGGTGCCCACTTGCTCATGGCAGTGGGAGCACTCATAGAGCATGACCCAGGATGGAGTCACGTCCCAAGGCAGCAGAGAAGGAGATAAGGAGAAGGGAATGAAGCTCAGAGGCCCTTGCCTGGATGTCAGATCAGGGATAACATACCCTGTGTGATGCCACAACTACTGCATTTGAAAGTTAGAAGTCAGGGCACATTTTCTAAACCCACAGGGAGGAAAGGGGAGAGGATGTAGGACCATAACACTTCCCAGGATTAGTTTATCAACACCAAAACCTGGCCTGAGTGATGCAAAGTAGAGAAGCCTCTTCATGCTATTCCACAGGCAGAGATTTGAACTAAGATTTCTTGCCCTCCTGAATGATCCATCAGCAGGACTCTTCAGGAACCTGCCTGCTCCTCATGCTTTGATTCCTCTCCTGATTTGCAGGTTATGTCCTCACGTCCATGATGTGTGCCCAGAAACACATTCCACTCTGTGTTTATCCAACCCTGACTGCCCCACACAGCCCTCCAGGAGGAAATAAGTGCTCGTTACAAATATTTACAAAGCAACAGAACGCATCTGTCTAGCACAGCACGTTCCTGATGACAGTGCCACCAACTTAGCCAAAACTGAACAAGAAGTGTTCTCCCATTAGCAGGGAAGAGGCTAGATCCCAGTGGGAAGGCAGCTGTGGGATGGGTGTAGGGATGGGAGGCTACCAGATGTTAAGGCCATATTAGCAGAGCTAGAGCTGGCCCGCAAGGAGAGTCAGGCAGCAGAAAGGGGAAGAGAGATGCCCCAGACCACAATGGGGGAAGTTGGTGTGTGTGTTCCCTGGTGGAAAGGAGCTGCTGCTCTTCAACAGGAGCGAGGAGCTTGCTGGGCTGTACCAGCTCTGAGGCTCCCTGTGGTTTCAAGGTAGGACAAGCCCCTGGGGTACCTAGCAGTGACCTGAGGCTCTCTGGCCCTGTACACCCTGGTTCATCCAGTCTTCAAGAGTCAGAAGTTAATTTAAGCTCTGAATCACAAGGTTTCATTCTCTTTCTTGCAGACTTGTTGTCGTACATGACAATAATACTTGATGACTGCATGCATCACTGTCCTGAGACAATAAATTCCACTGTGAAATAATATTTAAATTAAGACTATAATAATAACAATCATCTTTTTATTGGATCTCCAGCCCCTGTTGTTCACATCACAGAGAAGTTTAGGAAGGACAGTAGTTCTTGCTCAGCTTTGTCTGGCTTACTCCTTTGAGACATGTCTGTGAAACCACCTCTTACTCAGCTTTACCACAGCCCCATCCACTTTCATCTCTCTTCAAAGGAGATTCATCCAAGCTTTTGATTATCCCAGTCATACTTTCTCATTTCGTCCAACACCAAAGGAAGCAGATGACCAATGCATGACTGCCAACTCCTTTCACCCCTTGCACTCCAACCATCCTTTCACCTCCTAACAGCTCATTTTTCTTTTAAATGCCCCTGAGACCTCACTGAGGGGTCTAGGATGACTCCACACCAAATTATTACATACTCTGGAGGGACTACTCCCAAACTGAAGGAATTCCAGCTATGTTCTTATAGAAGACAGATCTGGGACACTCACTCTGCAGCCATCTGGCAACAGATCTGGGTTGTTCATCTCTGTTCCTTCAGGGTCTTTCCTCCAGCACAATCTCCTCTATTAGCATGGACTTAACATTGTTCTTTGTAGAGTACCTCCATTCTCCTGTTTTCAGCTCACTCCAGCTCGCCGTTGACCAGTGAGAGCTGGTTCCCAGCTCTCAAACACCCATTTTAACAATAGCTGGAAAATTCTTTTATTTTAGAGGAGTACATTGTTCTTCCTGTTAGATACGTTAGATAACATATCTCCTGGAAAAAGAACCTAACATTTTCAGATCCCTTCCTGCTCCTCCAGCCTTATTTAACATCAATGAATCTGTCTCCATATCTAATGCATGGGAATGACACTTTCCAAGTCATTCAGAGTAAGAGGTATTAACAGATCCTCATGGAGCACTTCAGCTGGACGCTGCAAACATGAAAGAATTCAATGGCTCTCATCTGGTTCTGCATGAATAGAAGGACTCATTTCTGAACACTGAGACCTAGTGACAACTGCTTATTGTCCTGTTTTCAGGAAGTGTCACCTAATCCACCACAGGAGCAAACACACATGTGCACTCATATGTGGCTGGCCAAGCCTGGGAGTGAGGACCTGGCCTCTCAGAATACATGCAGGAGCTACTACAGCAGTAGTTGCTTTCTCACAGTAAACCTACTCATTCCTCAGTGCTGGAGGTGGTCAAAAGCAGGCAGAGGTCTACTCAAGCATGAGCTGGAGCCGGAGGAGCAGGAATAGGAGGCACCAGTCAGAATAGCTACCTTGCAAGGCTAATTTTAGTGACCTGTATTTATGGCACTTCCAGCACAGGCAGGTGAAAGAGCAGCGTGTTTAGTTTTGCAACCCCCAAGCCAAACGCAGCCTCCGATTCCAGTCCAGCCCAAAACCTATTGAGCACTTCTAAGTCCTCTTTCACCCAAGGGTCCCAAAGCATTGGATGGGGATGTCTGCCTAATAACACCACCACTATATGTAGGTTGGATGAAGTACAAGCCACTCACCACATCAGAGCCTGTGACTGGAGCGAGGGCACAGTGTTACTCATGCCCTATAAACCTCTTCCCATAGCAATCCTGCCCACAATGCAAGGATAGAGTTCTGATTTCATCAGCTTCAGGTTTCATCTCGTTCACACAGCTTTTATCCCTAAATTATTATTTACAACAGAATTGAAGTTTTAAGATAGAACATGAGCTAAAGTTTCCTATCATTTCTTGCTCTCTTCATGAAATCTGTTGCTACATACAGACAAGCTCACACGAGAACAACTAAATCCCAGCTGCTTCCAAGCCAGCCTGAAGAACAAAACAAGAAAGCAGATCCCAGACCTAGACTGGAGTCCAGTCAAAGCCAAACAGGAACAGTATCCAGTTTCATATTCTGGACTCAATTCTAAAAAGAAGGGGGGGAGGGAATTCAAGAGCAGAATTGAAGCTGGTGGAATCCAAGTCTCAGCATCCACATTTTACCAATGAGGAACCTACAGATATTGTGACTTAGCCCATGTGGCTCAGAGCTGGGTGACAGCACCCTGGCTTGACCCCTGGAGTCCAAATGCACTCTCCAGATCTAATCACTAAACCACAGAGGATGTCTGCCCCATGACTGTTTAGTTTACAAGTCAAAACACAGTCTAACCGCCAGCATCCAAGTGCAACCTGATAGCCCATCCAGGGGCTCTATCGCTACCACTTCATAGTTACTTTATCTCGATCTTGCACAACACAGGCCCTGAAATCAGAACCCAGAGGCAATTAGGAAGGAGCAGAGCCAGCTCTGTGGCAGCAGCACTGAGGAGTGAAAAGGCGAGGCGGGTAGAACACCAGTCCCCACACCCTGCTTTGCTTTCTCAGTTCCTGCCCCGAGGGTGCCTCTCTCTGCTGCCAGCCCAGGTGGATTTGCATGGTCCAGAGGTGCCTGCTGCTTATTTGCACCTGGCTTTGGATGGTACCATTAGACCCTGAGCTGCTGTATCCTCTTGCCCTGCAACAAGAGACACCCAAGCCACCACAGAAAGCACACACCTGAGCCCGAGTCTCTTTGCAGCACTTGCTATTTTCTTTATACCATAACATCTTCACTCCTGGCACAAAACCTACACAGCTTGGAGTGTGTCTATGCCATAAAAATCCATTTTAGTAATGGACACGTGTTAAGATCATCCAGTTATAGGTTAAAAAAACCTGTTCTCAAAGCCTGTCACTATGGCAGCCTTGGCATCTCTTGTTCAGATGAACAGGATCCTCTCATTTTAACCAAAGCCTCTCTCCATTCCTTCTCCCTCTGGAGCACACAGAAGTCTGGGGAGGAGCAGAGACAGCTTGGTTGCTGGGCACTTAAATAACTCCCTGTGTTCATTCTGAGAAATACCTTCTCCATACATTATTGCTTGAGGAGTGGGTTTGGCAGAAAGATTAAATGGGTTTCAGCACCGGGTCTCACCATATAAAGAGCAAAGCAGTTCCCAGCTAGCTTGTCACCCTGCACTTCTATAGATAAAACATTAACTTTCAAGGAAGTTCTCACAGGAGGCAAGAAATGTGAGACAACCACTTCCCTAACCCACACTGATGCTGTTGATCAGGCATGGTTTTAAACACCTCCCTCTTCTCCACCTTTCTCCTATCCCTACCAGGTAACTTGACCTGGGTAGTTCCACCTGCTGAAAACCACTTGATATCAGATTAAAAATCACATTTGTCTCCCTCTGCAGAGACTGTCAGCATTCACCACAGCCAAAGGGCATCAGCAGCACTCGTAAACCTTGCCTGATATTTGGCTGCTGTATGTTGCTCTGGGTAGGGGCTGTGCCAGCGTAGAGCAGGCAAAGCTCTAGCCTGGACCCCTGTTGGATCCAAATGCTGTGAAGTCCTTAGAGCTCATTATNCTCTGGCCTCTGACTGCAATACAGGCTCAGGAAAAGGCACTTAATTGTTGAGCATCTTGGATGGGAAATCCTTCTGTTCTGTTCTGTTGCAGGGAAAAACTTCTCAATTGTCTTTTCTAAAGACAGCATCCAGACAAAAAAAATTTAAAAAATAACCTACCGATGTATCAGAATATCACAAGGGTTCAGACATATTTAAAAGAATTATTTCATGTGGTCAGATTTATTTGAATGTGTGTGTGGTGTTTCACTTCACCCAGATCCCAAGCTCATCCATGGCTTTCCTTGTTGGTTTCCCTTTTCACACACCACAGGCTGACACCAAAAACTCCAGTTTCAGAAATCAGACAAGGATTCTTAAGCCTGCCCAGGTTAAATAACGCTCAAGCACCTGAGTAAAGATTTTAAAGACAGAACAGAATTACCAAACCTTTTGTTATGAACTAACAGGTTAAAAAGAACTTACATCATTTATAAACCTCAATTTTCCTACCTGCAAGAGAAAGATGACAGTCTTTTGACTCCCTGGGTGTTGCTAGGATTAGACAGCGTTTGCTCAACATTAATGTGGATTGTGGTGTCTTGTGTTATTGCTACTGTCACATTATAGAAAGGTCGACGAACGCATTCCAGTGAGTCACAGACTTCCCACAGCGTGAGTGGCCTCCTCAGAGCTTAACCAGGCGCTCTATTTGGATAAAACCCATGACAATCCTACCCTGAAAAGATCCCAGTATACGTCAGAGTGGCAGCCCTTTCCTGTCACTGCCTCATCGCTATGCTCAGGATAAGGAGCACTTGGAAAACGATGCTGAAAATGAAGCAGGGAAAGAAAACAAACCAAACCACATACGGAGGAGGGCAAAAATAAACTCAACTCCCCTCAGAAAAACTCTGAACGTTATAGAGCAACTAGCCAGAGTCAGAAGGCAGGGAGAGGAGAGATGTGGACAGAGACACATTCAGATGGAAATTAAACTGAACATTGGGAAAAGAGAGTCTCCTACTTCTCCAGTTAGAAACCTTCAGTGAGAACCTCTTGCCAGCCCAGCACCTTGTGTAAAACAGCAGTCATTACCATTCTTTCATAGAAGGGTTTGTGTTGGAAGGCACCTCAAAGGCCATCCAGTTCCAAGCATTTGGAAATATTGAGGAGCTTAAACGTTCTCCAACAAAAATACAGACTTTTTCTGGGAAAAGCACTCACTGACCCTACAATTTTTACCTGGAAACCTCTTGCACTCTATGAATTCAAGGCACGGCTGCAGCATTGATTCCTAGCACCCTGTCCCCTGGCTGGAGGCTTTATATTTCTTGGCTCCTCAGCCAGCTGTGAGGTATGCTGCCTCGTGATCAGAAAGCCATGCTAACCAACCATATCCCAAATTCTCTAGGCTCTCTGCCATGGAGCTGCAAGTCCTGAGAATGCGGACTTTAAACCAACAACATACAAATCAAACTGTGGGTGGGTGACAGCCTATTTCAACACACCAAAAGCAGAGTAAGGCCAGGCAAAGCTCTCATCTGGGACTTTCTTCTCTCCTCACCCTTGGCTGCAATCACTCCATCTCTGCATCCCTTGTCACTGAACCAGCATGGTTTGGGTTGGAAGGGACCTTTAAAGATCATCTAGTCCAAAAATCCCTGCAGTGAGCAGGGACGTCTTCCACTTATTTCTCCCTTTGCTACACCACCACCACCCCCCCATCTCTGCTCCTATCACAATAGCTTTATCACCCACTCATTGCAAACACCCCCTGTGCCCCAGCACATACTGCTGCTCCCCAATCCCTACCTTCTCTCTTCCTATGATCTCCCCACACCCTCACCTTATCATCACATCACTTCTGCTGTTCATCAGCATCACAAATCACATTACCCTGAACCAACTACTGCACTCTGATTGCTTTTTGAAAGTTCTCCGCTGCAAATTTTCAGTTACCTTCAGCTTGTGGCAGCTGATTTAGGATGAGCTGGCTGGCTGCCACCACTCCACGTGCTGGTCAGGGGGTGCGGTGTGAATACATAAGAGAATGTCCACTCTGTGCCCAGGGCACAGGAGGGCAGTGAGACCAGAAGAGCAACTCACTCATCGCACAACATGACAGGCAACAAGACATTGCTCTGCGGAGTGTGTGTTGCATGGTCTGTGCTCCACTTGGAGCTTCCAGACAGCTGTTCAAGGAAATTGCCATCAATGTCAGCCTCACCACTGCTATTAGACATCTCAGCTGTGTCCAGGCACAGCTTGAACCCATTTAACTTGTAAGGGATAATGAGATAACAGCATGACATGTTGCAGCTGAAGGTTATTTAAACACCCATCTGGTACCTGTTATGCAGCATACATCCTATTGTTGTATAGGAAATATATGCCACCTCCCTCCCACATGGAAAGATGATCTATGGATGTGTCCTATGCTACCCCTTCTTTTTGCATAGATGAAGTAGTTCTCCTTCTCTGTGTTGCTTCTAGCATATCACTTTGCATTTCAAGTCTGCATTTTGGAAGATGCAAACCATTCCAGGCTGGTGAGGCCTTGTGAAAGGATAAAGAACACAATGAAAAATTTAATAGGGACATCTCATCATTGCCTTGGCACATCAGATAGAAGAGGCTCCACAGCAGATGGATTTGAAAGGGTGGATGATAAACTGTGAAAGTGATTCATTCTTTGTATGGCACAACTTGGCATGGCATTTTATCCTAGAGAGATTCCTGCTGACAATCCATTTATGGAGAAGAGGAGGCTGAGAGGAGACCTCATTGCTCTCTACAACTCCCTGAGAGGAGGTTGTGGAGAGGAGGGAGCTGGGCTCTTCTCCCAAGTGACAGGGGACAGGACAAGAGGGAATGGCCTCAAGCTCCACTAGAGGAGGTTCAGGATGAACATTAAGAAAAAAGTTTTCATGGAAAGTGTCATTGGGCAGTGTCAGAGGCTGCCCAGGGAGGTGGCTGATTCGCCTTCCCTGGAGGTGTTTAAGGCACGAGTAGACGAGGTCCTGAGGGACATGGTTTAGTCTTTGGTGGGAATGGTTGGACTCAATGGTCCAATGGGTCTCCTCCAACCTGGTGATTCTATGATTCAGCGTTCATGGGACAACACTCTGTTGCTACAGAGAAATGGTGAAATATCCACTGAAGTCCGTGAGGTGAGCAACACAACCTGCTTGCAGCTTTCATTCAGATGTACAGCCAAGAAAATCTACAGATCTCAGCTAAACTCTCCATCTTCCTTTGTAAGGTGGCTTTGGCTGTCCCCTGCCCCTGCCGAAATTGCTCTGAGAAGCCTGAGCAGGCAGTAGGCTGGGTTCTGTGCTGTCCCAAGGAATCCTGTTTCATAACACAAGTGCTCAACTCTGCAGATGCATACGCTCCTGTTTTACTCAGCTATGACTGACTCACTTTTCAGCTAAAGTTTTTCTAGCCTGCAAATCCTGGACCAAACCCTTTGCCTGAAACCCCATCTAGTGTTGGGCACAGACAAACACAGAGGAAATCAAGGAAACAGGGTTGACTGGAAAAATCCCAGCATTTTTGTTCAGTGGTATTAAACCACCTTTGTAAAAATATCACTTGAGTTGACTTCAGGAGAGTTCTGACAAGAGTCCAGGCAACATGTAAACCTGCACAGACCACTGCTAATTCCTTCCTCTGGCTTCAACACAGCTTCTGCGTCTCCCAGGGGAGAGATGGCAGCAGGAAAGCTCAACAAGCTCAGGTGTTAGTTCCTCAGCAGTCCAAACCCTGGGGCTTTGGGGACACCCCTCAGTATGTGCGTCATCTGGAATAACGAGCCAAGAGTCCAAGCTGTGTGCACTGCAAGGCTCAAAGGCAGCTGACAGTGAGGACTCTCTCAAAACAGGGAACAACGGAGCTTCCCAGGTGCTTGGCAGTCAGCAGCACACGTGCTTGTTTCAAAAGACACCAAATACTGAGCACGTATTCTGAATCTTAAATAATGCTGTTGGTGGTTTTCCAATGAGATTTTTAAAATAAAATGAGAATTACTGAAAAATGCTTCTTCACATTTTGTAAACAATGAATAATATGGGGGGACCTGACACTGACAAGTAATGACTAAACCATGTCCCTAAGTACCACATCCACATGCTTTTTAAACCCCTCCAGGGATGGTGACTTCACTGCTGCCCTGGGCAGGCTGTTCCAATCCTTGACAACCCTTTTGGTGAGGAAATGTTTCCTAATACCCAATCTAAACCTCCCCTGGCATAATTTGAGGTAATTTTCTCTCATCCTATCACTAATTTCTTGGGAGAAGAGACCAACACTCCTCCTTTCCCAGAGCTACAGAGACTGATGAGGTCTCCCCTCAGCCTCCTTTGCTCCAGACTAAACAGGCCCAGGTCCCTCAGCTGCTCCCCATAACCCTTGTGTTCCAGACCCTTCCCCAGTTCCGTTCCCTTCTCTGGGCGCACTCCGGTCCCTCAATGTCTTTCTTGTAGTAAGAGGCCCAAAACTGAATTAAATATTCAAGGTGCAGCCTCACCAGCACTGAGTACAGGGGACTGGTCCTGCTGGCCACACTGTGGCTGATACTTCTTGGCCACGTGGGCACACTGCTGGCTCATGTTCACTCAGTGTTGACCAACACACCCAGGTCCTATTCCACCAGGCAGCTTTCCAGCCATTCATCCCAAGCCTGGAGTGTGGCATGGGGTTGCTGTGACCCAAGAGCATGACCCAACACAAAGCATTGCTTAACCTTAGACGATTGGCCTTGGCCTATTGATCCAACGTGTCCAGAAGGTTTTTCATTTAAAAAAAAAATGAGAATTTGGTTTTGATAACAGATTCCTGGTATCTTCAGTCCAGTGAGTTGCAGAGCTCCAGCCACTGCTATGGAAATCTTTGGGCTCTGCGATGCCAGGTGCACAACCCGCTCTGAACTAAGTCCAAACCAAGCATCGCTATGGTCTTCGTTAATCACCAGACCAATTAGCATCTTGGTTAAGATGCAGTGAGGTTCCAGTCCTGCTTCCCTCAGAACTGGCATTGTTCTGATGAAACTCTCACTCTATGATGATACCCTGTTCACAACACTTTCAGTTCTCAAGGAGGAGCTTGATAAGCCTGTTAAATCATTAACACCTCCAGCTTACAGGAGACTTCCCTCCTGTTTAATAGCCTCAGGCCTCATGCAATGAAGTTATTCTGCAATTTCTGTTTCGCTTTCCATTCATGGAAATTGGTTCCCACCGTGGAGCTTCTGAATCCTGCTGTACTCTTTATTCTTCTGCCCACTTTGACCCCAACTTTGGACCCTCTCAGCAGTGTAGGCTTCATGGGCAGCAGTGCTGTCATTTGGCAGCTCTTCTCCCCTCACTCCTGCCTCAAGTGCAGTCTCCTGGAGTGTTGCAACGTGAAGGACACGCTGAATTTATCAGATAAGGTAGTGTCAGTGAGACCAGCTGATGGTCCTTCCCCGGGTGGTGAGATCCAGGGTGACTGCCAGCACTTTTTAAGACCATCCTAACAGTGCTCATCCCACAGGTGGGATACCCTGCTTCTTCATGACAGCGCTGGAGCATTTTTCTTGCTGGTATCTTATCATAGAATCATAGAATCACCAGGTTGGAACAGACCCACAGGATCATCGAGTCCAACCATCCCTATTTATGTTGGCAGAAGCAGGAAAATTCTGGAAGCGAATTGAAATAAAAAAACATTAAGAACAACCATTCTCACTAACAGTGTTAGTCTGTTTCACACTGGCAGCCACCCTGGATCTCACAGAAACCACAAAGAAGTTCAGCATCACCATTCCTGCCTTACAGGTGTGGAATCCCGAGCACAAGGGAGGAGTCTGGGCTCTTCTCCCAAGTGTCAGGAGACAAGACAAGGGGGAATGGCCTCAAGCTGCGCCAGGGGAGGTTCAGACTGGATATCAGGAAGAAATTTTTCACGGAGTCATTGGGCACTGGCAGAGGCTGCCCAGGGAGGTGGTGGAGTCCCCATCCCTGGAGCGTTTAAAAGACGGGTAGAAATGGTGCTCAGGGATGTGGTGCTGGAGCACCTCCCATACGAGGACAGGCTGAGAGAGTTGGGCTTGTTCAGCCTGGAGGAGAAAAGGCTCCGAGGAGATCTTGTAGAGACCTTCCAGCACCTGAAGGGGCCACAAGGAAGCTGGAGAGGGACTATTCATATAGGTTCGTGGTGACAGGACGAGGGGGTTTGGGTATAAACTGCAGAGGGGCAGATTTAGGCTTGATAAAGGAAGGATTTCTTCACCAGGAGAGCGGCAAGACACTGGCAGAGGCTGCCCAGGGAAGTGGTGGCTGTCCCTTCCCTGGAGGTGTTTAAAAGACGGGTAGATGAGGTGCTGAGAGGCGTGGTTTAGTGATTGATGGGAACGGTTGTACTCGATGATCTCCAAGGTCTTTTCCAACCTCGCGTCTCTGCGACGGCAGCGAGGGGGGGCCTACGGCGTTGTGACGTCATCAGCAGGGCAGCGGCTGCCATGTTTGCCCTTCCCAAAGATGGCGGCGGCGCCGGCGCCGGCGCGGGCGGAAGTGGGTGAGGGGGCGCGGGAGGCGCCATGTGGCGCGCGGTGTTGCTGCTGTGGCCGCTGCTGCCGGGGCTGGCGGCGCTGGAGCCGCTCAGCGTGGGCCTGGCCATCGGCGTCGCCTCGGCGCTCACCGGCTACCTGTCCCACCCCCGCTTCTACTGCCGATACGTGGAGTGCTGCCCCGCCGCCGGCCACCGCCTCAACGCCACCGGTACGGCCGGCCGCGAGCCGCTTCACGGGGGGCCGTGCCGAGCCCAGCCGGTGCGTGGCTAGTGACCAGCACCCATGGGTGGCCGTGCTGAGCCCAGCCTGCCTGGTGCGTGGCTAGTGACCAGCACCCATGGGTGGCCGTGCCGAGCCCAGCCGGTGCGTGGCTAGTGACCAGCACCCATGGGTGGCCGTGCTTAGCCTGCCCGGTGTGTGGCTAGTGACCAGCACCCATGGGTGGCCGTGCTGAGCCTGCCTGGTGTGTGGCTAGTGACCAGCACCCATGGGAGGCTGTGCTGAGCCCAGCTGGTGCATGGCTAGTGACCAGCACCCATGGATGGCCATACTGAGCTCACCCTGTGTGGCCAATGGCCAGCACCCATGGGTGGCTGTGCTGAGCTCACCCTGTGACCAGCAGCCGTAGGTGGCTGTGCCGAGCCTGCCCAGTGCGTGGCTAGTGGCCAGCACCTACAGGTGGCCGTGCCATGCTCACCTCATGTGTGGCCAGTGGCCAGCACCCATAGGTGGCCATGCTGAGCCTGCATGGTGGTGACTGGCACCCATTGGTGGCCATGCCTTGCCTGCCTAGTGCTTTGCTGGTGACTGATGCTCATCAGTGTTCATGCTAAGCTTGCCTGGTGCATAGACAGTGACCAGAATCCTCTGGTGGCCATGCCAGGCTTGCCTAGTGTGTAGCTAGTGACCAGCTCCTGTTGGTGGCCATGCAGTGCTGAGCTCTCCCTGTCCCCACAGCACTGAAGGCGCAGTTGGACACCAAGCTCTTTGGACAACACTTGGCCAAGGATGTGGTGCTGAAGGCAGTGATGGGTTTCCAGAACAACCCCAGCCCCAAGAAGCCGCTGACGCTCTCGCTCCATGGCTGGGCCGGCACCGGCAAGAACTTCCTTAGCCAGATCCTGGCGGAGAATATCCACTCCGCCGGCTTGCGCAGCAAGTTCGTCCACCTCTTCTTGGCCACCCTGCATTTCCCACACCACAACCAAGTCCAGCTCTACCAGGTAAGGAGGGACACGAGGTAATTCAGTTACCCCAGCTCCCTAAATCCCCTGGAAGCCTTATGTGTACTGCTGGGCTCCACATGTCCCCTGGAAGCCTGGTGTGTACTGCTGGATATTTCCAGCATTGGTGCTTAGGAGAGATGGAGGGGCGATTGCATTCCAGAAGTGAAAGAGAAAGGCAGCAAAGTGAGAGTAATTCCTTTACGTGGTTCTCACCCAACGCCATCTGCTGATTTCTGCAGTGCTTCCTGCTAAGAAAGAAGCCGGTCACTAAAACTGTGTGCCAGTTGGCTGGGATGGAGGTAGCTTTCTGCAAAGCAGCCCCTGCAGTGTTTTGTATTTGAGGCCATTAATTTTCTTATTTTTATACTTTGTCGTCTCTCTCCTGTCCTGCTGGGGTGCTTGGCTGCTGGCTGGGTCAACCCACAACACACCGTGTGACGAGGTGTAGCCTTCATGAGAGATTTTTCAAGTCACTTAATTCATTGCAGAATTCTGGTCTTCGTGACTCTCCCCAGGAGTCTGTGGGATGCTGACATCTGAAAGGGTGTCCCCAGGGTCTGTCACATACAAGCACGTTGCAGTACATCCCCAAAACACCTTGTTTTTCAGTGTTTTTCAACCTCTTGTTCCAGGAACAACTGCAGAACTGGATTCGGGGCAACGTCAGTGCCTGTCCCCAGTCTGTCTTCATTTTTGATGAGATGGACAAAATGCATCTAGGCCTCATAGATGCCATCAAGCCGTTCCTAGACTATTACGAGGAGGTTGATGGGGTGTCCTACAGGAAAGCCATCTTCATCTTCCTCAGGTCTGTAGCACCTATGTCAGTCTTTCAAGATACTGAGATAAATCTGCATTGGTGATGGCCAGGGGAATATTGAGTACCGTGTAGTGTCATGCTCAGCAATAAAAACTGGGGTAGAGAAAGAAGGGGTTTCATCTTCCAAGGTGATGGTTCTTCAGAGACCGCCTGGGTGTTGGTCTGATTGGGGTGGGTGAGTGTTTTCCCCCTTAGCTTTCCTTGGCATTTTTTTCCTCTACCTATTAAACTGCTTTTATCTTGACCCACAAGTCTTCTCGCTTTTGTTCTTCCCCTTTTCTTCTTCCGTTCTGCTGAGGCAGGAGGGAGGAAACGTCCTGTGGAGGTGCGTGGCTGCTGGCCAGGATCAACCCACCACACGATGATGGTTACGGAAAGAACTGGACACTTTCCTTAAGTTTTGCCCTGTGGGTTTCTGTTTTGGCGATGTGTTTGACATCAAGAAGACAAGCAACACGTGTAACTGGCTATAAAAGAAATTCTTGTTCAGTTGTGTCTGTATTCACTGCTGTACGTTTTTCTTTTGTGAACAGCAATGCGGGCGGAGACTTAATTAATAAAGCAGTTTTTGACTTCTGGACAATGGGAAAGCAGAGGGAAGAGATTCAGCTGAAAGACCTGGAGCCCATGCTATCTGTAGGAGTTTTCAATAACAAGAACAGTAAGTCACTTCCCCCAGAAAATGACAAGTTCCTCTTACTTCATAATGTGAGGTTCATCCCTTGACGCTGCCCTGTTTTTCCCTGCCCTCCAACTCTCCCAGGTGGACTGTGGCACAGCAGCCTCATTGACAAGAACCTCATTGACTACTTTGTCCCCTTCCTGCCCCTGGAGTACAAGCACGTGAAGATGTGCGTCCGGGCTGAAATGGTAGCCCGTGGCTACGCTGTGGATGAGAAGGTGGTTCAAGCGGTGGCTGACGAGATGACGTTCTTTCCAAAGGAGCAGAAAATCTACTCTGATAAAGGCTGCAAGACTGTCCAGGCCAAGCTGGATATTCACGAAGACGTTGCCGTGAGAGATACAAAAGCCAAGTACTGACTATTGTT
>WAAB01020674.1:67299-77404 GCA_013389865.1 Piaya cayana | reverse complement strand
ACTAACAAGAGATCTGACAGTTGTGAAGTTCATAACAACATTAAAATGAGCCCTTAGAAGGAACGGAATATGTACACGATTTCTGGGGAAATTTTTATATAGGCATGGAAGTGGGAAATAGATCCTGTTCTTGTTTCGCTGCACAGGATCAAAGGGGATCACTCGTTCACGTGGCCCAGGCCCGAGAAAGGGTGCTTGCTTTCTAAAACACCAAAATGAGTCTTAAAGAGAGAGTTTTCTTTGCCAGCATTTTCAGTATCAGTATCTTTAAAGTGCTGATAGAGCTTTGCAGTTTCTGAACTGTTCATGGTGTCCCTACCCCTGGCAGGGTGGGGGGAACTGGGTAGCTTTAAGGTCCATTCCCACCCAAACTATTCCACAATTCTGATTCAGACCCAGAGGCAAACCCATGCAGTTACCTGGCCCAGAGGTTCTTCCCCTTTTCTGGAAGGAAAAAAAAGTATATCCTGGACTATCCCACCCCTCCCTGAAGTCTCCACTCCAGAGTGAAGGGACACAGACACCAGCACAGCCAGTTCCACCCTGGGCCGTGGGCAGGGACACCTCCCACTGGATCAGGATGCTCCAAGTCCCATCAAGCCTGGCCTTGAACACCTCCAGGGATGGACCACTCATCACCAGTTTCCACTTGGACATTAAGCAGTTGACCACAATGCTAAATGACAAAAATGTGTTTTACTATCACTTAAAAAACACTTTTTATTATTTTTTTCAGGTTCCAAATCTTGCCTTCAAGTTCCCACACATCACACCTCTCAGGAAGGCGTGACCAACACAGGCAGCAGGGCCTCTGGCTTCTTCACCAGCTCCCACACTGACCCTGCCTCTGGAGCTGAAAATCAGACTTTCCTCCAGTTCAACTGTTACAGCCCGATCCAATTTTCTTCTTCTTCTGAGCTAAAATAAAATGCAGTGAACTGCTACAGAACTAAGCCTGGGCAGGGGGGGAAGATACAAAACAACACAGCACATGATATAAAATCCCCAGCACTGCACATCTTTCATATCTTGTCCTGATGATAGACTTAGCAAGGCAGCTCCAGGCACAGCCAGCACTGTGGTTCCTCCCAGAGCACTTCTAAGCTGGGCTGAGGAACAGCAGCACTGGATAAACTGCACAGCAAAGGCCCTCGGGAACAAATACGAAATCTCTTACAAATTATATTCAAGCAAACAGACTTTAAACCTTCCTTTTGTAGTCAGAAGGCAAACAGCTCTGCTGCTTTTAAAGGATCTCTTTTTTCATACTTTTCAAGAGGTTGAAGGAATCAGTAAAAGCAAGTCTGTTTTCTCACTAAGAATGCCAACCATGAAAGCCCATGTTCTTATAAAATAAGTTTTATAACTGAAAATAAGTTTATATACAAGATTTTACCAGCCACAGAGTTCACAATCACCTGCAAACTGATTCACTACAGGATCACAAGAGAAGCTTTGTAGGTAACACCAGCACGTGAGGGTAGTGACTCTCCCCGACGCCGCTTCAGGTCACGGACGCAAAATCCCTTAATACTGGAGAACACGAACAACTGCAAAGACTTCGGTTCACGTCCATCAGTATCGCCTGTTCATCTTCTTGAATTTCTCATAGTGATAATCATCCGTTGCTTTTTCATTGAGGGGCCGCTTGCGATTTGGAGGAGACCCTTCAAAAGGAAGGGAAGGAAATATTATTTCTCTGTTCTTTCACAGGTGACAGTTAACAGAGGGCTTCATGTGTGACCTAGCAGAGTTACAGGAAACGCAACAGCATCTCACAGACCCAGATTGCTCCTGCCTCCCACCATCTCTGGGCTCCCAGGGAAGAGGAGATAGGAAGAGCTGGATCATGTATCTGTGCATGACCCCTTAGGAGTTTTGGTGTCTCTCTTTATAACATTTCAGATTAGGAACTCACGCTCAGGTTCTGGCCTCTCTGTATCTCCCACTCTCAGCGGACGGGGCTTTGGCTCCTCCTTGTTCCTTCGCACTGGTGCGTTGAGCTCCTCGTGATAAACTGAAAGAAGGAAAACACCAGATAACATCATTACGTGGAGCAGCGTTATTCAAATGGGCGCATTTCCATGGCATTTATTACAACTGATCTTTAGGATTAAAAACAGAACCTCAGAACAAGCATTCCTGCAATCAGTTTCTAGAGATAATCGATACATACAATACAGCAAATTTCAGTAGCGGTATTTCATCAGAAGAGGCCCAAAGACTCATAATTTCCTTCAGAATACACAAATCTGACTCCAAACCATCCCTGCAAGCGTGGTTAGACACAGCAGAAGGCTGCCTTTCCTCCAGATGGCTGCAGTATGAGGGACTCTCCCGGAAATTAATTCCCATCTCCTGTCTAGGAAGGTCTATGTCTGCACAACCACCTGTCTGCTTTGGCAGCCCACAAAATGGATTCTCTCAATGATAAACCATCATTTATAATCACAGGCCAGGCAGGCATTTCCAGCACGCACCGAAAAAAGTCTTGGAATTTATGAGGCAGTGTCAGCTGGGAGCTGAAGAGCAGAAGTTAAGCCACGAGTAATATGTCCTGCTCCTTGCTAATGAACAGGAGAAAAAGACCAAGCCAGATGGGGTTTATATGAGCCCAGAAAAAGGAATGAGGCAGCTTCTCATGCCGATACATGAACTTATTTCTCCCGCATCAGACTCTGAGCTGACAGAAAAGCTGACTGCTTTTCTTCAGCTGAGGAGAGGGTCACACCTGGCTCAAGAGAGCGAGACTTACATCTGTTGTGCTGGACATAGTTAACAGCCATGTTTGTGGGAACAAAGGAAGTTTCGCTGTCTTTCTTTTTGTTCTGCTGCTCCGCCAGCAGCTTGGCCTTGGCCTCTTCAGTTGAGATGATATTTTTTATTTTTGCGCTAGAAGAAAAAACAAAGGAAAAAAATATTCATATTTAGGAGGGGTAATAAGCCTAGAAGTGCTAAGTGGATGGGTATGAGGCAGAGTAATAGCACTGCTATGGTATTTGATGAGGTTTTTTTGAAAGAGGGGGGCACAAACTGATCCTCCAGAAAGCTGCTAGAGTCGAGTCACAACAATTAAGAGCCTTTTCCCAGAAGTTGTAGGATGGAGCTGCACTGGAGTCCTATCCCTGTGTGGAACATGCTGTGCTAATCCAAAACAAGGCTCAACCCCATCACAAACAGGGGCTTTATAATCCCACCACGCTGCTCTGCCAACCAACAGCTGCTCATCCTGGCAGTTCAGGCCATCACCAGCAGATCTGAGAACCACATACTCGATTCCAAGGTCCACTTCAGGAATGCCGCTCAGCATCTGGTTGGACAACATCTCCTCGGTCTTCTTGGCAGAAGAGACACGGATGTTCTCTGGCAGCTCGTACAGAGAGTCCTCAGCGTTCTTAAGCTTCACCTTCTGCTCCTCATTCTCCACGATCCCCTTTCTCTTCTTCAGCTCCGTCTCAATGTACTTCATCCTAAACAGCCGCACACCAGGGACACACTGTATTTAACTCTGTTTTCTGCACTCTGTCCCACCACTGCTGGGCACAGCTAGGAGAGAGGAACGAGTAATCTCTCCAAAACAATACAGCTAACACCGACTGCAAGAAGCAATTCTCCAAGAAATGATCCTCCAAGCTATTTCACAACCCACAGGGAAGGCTCCCACTGGCACTTAATGCCAAGCTAGCTGGCTGGCACCTCCTATCTCTGTCTATGAAAACACCTTCTCAAGACTGGCAACCAGAAGGTGAAAGAGCAAGCGAAAAGCTCAGTGAGAACCGGGAAAATGTTGTGGGACTACTTGGTACCCAAGACAGAGAGAAATAAATTGTGAGAGGACACCCAAACCAGAATTCAACATGCCAGACATGACACAGCACAACTTACATGTCAGCATCTTCATCCCGCCTGTTCGTTTCAGCCGAGAAAGATGTTCCCAAGTTTAGATCTTCCTCTTCATTAATCCTAAATGGAAACCACAACGTTTACTGTTTGGGGGCTGTTTGTTTTATTTAATTAATTTTACAAGTTCAAGTAAGAGTAACTGCACTACGTTAAACCCCTCAAAGCAACACAAGATCTGGTTACTTCATTACCAACGGTCACTCAATACCAATCCAAGGAAGGATCTTCAGAGTTCATATGCACCCACCTGTCCTTGCCTCTTTCTTTCAGCTTCTTCATGTCCACCATTCCCCCAGATTTTATCTTAAAAGGGTCATCCTGGAAAATAAGACATAATGAGAAACATCGAACCTTCCTTCTAGTTCAACACCAGTCTTTGAGATCTGGATAAAAACACTGAAGTGTTGAGCTGTGACCTCAGTCCTACCCCAGGCCAGGCTCCTGCACATCACAGGGATGTTTGCACATCATTATATTTTAGTGTTGAGGTGATGAAAGCACCTGGTACTCACCACAAGTGTTGCTTCTTCTTGCAACTTCTCTCCCACAAGTAGAGCTACAGCGCTGGTCAAGCAGAGGAAGAAAGTAAATAAAATTCAGTGGAAGGAATCATATTACCAACAACACTATATTGCTTTATCCTTCTCTAAATCCAGCTCTCAAACGCTAAATTTTCAGCCTTCCTAATCCCTCCTCAGGGACAGAGGAACTGTTATTGTTTTGGGGAGATGAGAGGTTAAGGCAGAGTGTAGTTCCATACAGCAAATCATTAAAATAAGGAACAAAGTTCATTGACTGCGAACATTTCAACTAGCTCATGAGCTAATCGATCACACCAGATGTGAGGGCAGAGGGCAAGCAGGACAGAGCAGGTGTGTAATGTCTATTTAAACCACGTGGGCAGTACAACAATCTGCTGAATAAAACAATATATTTCATGGTAAATCCCAATCTTAAATCTTTTCCTTCATGGCTGGGACACAGAACAGACATTGACTGCTGTAAACTGACGCTGTGCAGGTGGCTGTATAAAGCTCCTCCTCTTTTCCATCCTCAGGCTTTGAGACAGAAACTCTCTCAGGAACGTGCTTTTGGCACTATCCAACATGTAACAGTTTCTACTGAAAGGAGGCGCATGACAGAAATTTACTGTTAAGTTGCACCATCACGCAAAACACAACTTTGCATCCTTGGTGCTGCACCCCTTACCTCACCCCATTGGGTCGCTTCCTGAGGCTCTGGACTTCTTTGGCTTCCTCAAGTTTTAACCTGAAGAAAAAACCCATTTGACTTAGTATTTGATGCTTTGGTTTTAATTATGAAGTTAACACAGCTTTGTCCTAAACTTTTGCATGTTAGTGTTTATTTTGACAACTTTCCAGTACTGAAAGGGGCTGCAGGGAAGCAGCTCTTGATTAGGGAGTGCAGGGATAGGATGAGGGGGAACGGTTTGAAGCAGAAAGGGGGGAGATTGAGATGAGATATGAGGCAGAAATGTTTTCCTGTGAGGGTGCGGGAGCCCTGGCCCAGGTTGCCCAGAGCAGTGGTGGCTGCCCCATCCCTGGAGGGGTTCCAGGCCAGGTTGGATGGGGCTTGGAGCCCCTGATCCAGAGGGAGGTGCCCAGGGCAGCGGTAGGAACCGGCTGCAACAGCACAGCGCTCCGTGACGGGGTGACACGCAGGCCCGGGGACGACGCGGGGCCGCCTCCCGACCCACCTGACCTCCTCAGCGAGCTGCTCGTCCTCCTCCTCCTCCTCGGAGTCCTCCCTCCGCCGCCGGAACGACTTTTGAGCCGGCATCACCCTCCCCGCTCCGCCGCGGCCTTCCCACCGTCAACAGCCACCGAGCGTCCCACCGTGATGACGTCATAGCACTGCGCCGAAGCCACGGCCGCCAGCACCTTGGCCTGGCACAGCCCGCGTCGCTGCATACACATCCTACCCTCGGTCGCGCTGTAGATGACGTCACCTCGCCGCGCCGAAGCCGGGCGGCGCCCCACGTCCGCCAGCACCTTGTCTGGGCAGGAGCCATCCGCGACCCCTCGGTGCCTTCTGCTCCGCCGGGACCCCCGCCCGCACGGCGGGGCTTGTCCCACCCCCGACGGCCCCGACAGGTGTGCGCGATACTGGGTGTAGCGGGAGGGGGAGCTACCGCGTACCAGGCGCCGCCGGCTGCTCTGGTAGGGGTGCTGGGGGGGGGCGGCAGCCCCAGCAAGGGGCCCCTCTGCTCGGGGGGACCATGGGGAGACTCAACGGAGGGTTCCTCTGCTCGGGGAGACCCAACGGAGGGTTCCTCTGCTCGGGGAGACCCTGAGGACACCCAACCGAGGGTTCCTCTGCTCGAGGAGACACAAACTGGGGCCCCTCTGCTTGGGGAACCTCTTGGGAGACCCAACCTAGGGTCCTTCTGCTCGGGGTCCCCCTGAGGAGACCCAACCTAGGGTTCCTCTGCTCGGGGAGACCCTGGGGAGCCTCAGCTTAGGGCCCGTCTGCTCGGGGACCCTCTGAGGAGACCCAACCTAGGGCCCTGGGGAGACCCAGCCCAGGGTCCCTCTGCTCAGACAATGCTGCTCCTTCGCTTGGGGGAGCCCAGCCTGAGGTGCTCCTACTTGGGAAGCCCAAGGGGGTCCTGCCTGGGGAGCTTCTTAGGAGCCCCAGTGTGAGGTCCCTCTGCTCGGGGAGCCCCCAGGGCACCCCTGCTTGGATAGAATCATAGAATGGTTTGGGTTGGAAGGGACCTCCAAGCCTATCCAGTCCCACTCCTGCCATGGGCAGGGACACATCCCACTGGATCAGGGCTCCAAACCCCATCCAACCTGGCCTTGAACCCCTCCAGGGATGGGGCAGCCACCCCTGCTCTGGGCAACCTGGGCCAGAGCCTCCCTGCCCTCATCAGGATTAAATTCTTCCCTATGTCCAGTCAGATCTGCCCCTCTCCAGTTTATACCCATTGCCTCTCATCCTATCACTCCAAACCTTTGTAAACAGCCCCTCCCCACCTTCCTTTTTCTCAAGGCCAGGTTGGATGGGGCTTTGAACATCCTGCTCCAGTGGGAGGTGCCCGTGGGGCAGGGGGGGTTGGAACTGGATGGGCTTTAAGGTCCTTTCCACCTCAAATCATTCTATGATTCTATGATTGACATCAAACTCCACTCGCAGCCACAGCATCTTGTGGGTTTTTTGGGGGGTGCTACTGCGCTCGGGAGCAAGGGGGATGTTCCCAAAGGTGTTTTTTTCCTTAAAAGCTAAAGCTCTGGGTGTGCTGGTGTGTTGTGACTGCCAGTAGTAAATCTCTGTTAAAACCTTGCCTGTTCTACATAAACCGCCTGGCTTTCCTGTACGTGACGCGGTGCAAGCGTTCAGGTAAAAGCCAGAAGCGCCTGGTTCCTGGTTCTTGTCAGCGGGGCGGTTCAGTAAATATTTCTTTCTTCGGTCTCTCAAGTATAAAATGTCGCCAAGAGCAGCTGCAGAGACCTCTTTATCTCGGGAGGTTATGCAAGATGAGCGAGCAGACCTGGTATTGTGTGGATGAAGAGTGCTAGGATTTCTTTTATTCATCCAAACAGCTTCCCCGCAGACGGTGAATCTTGTGGCTGACATTCCTGACAGCTGGCTCTAGCTTTGGTAGAAACCACACAAGTTGTTTCAAGCGTAAAAAAAAAAAAAAGAAAAACCCTTGAGAAGCGCGTTGCTGTAGCAGGCAGAGGCAGCGGGTTTGGCAGCGGTTTAAGCGACTGGAAGTAGGTTGCAGTCACGGCAGAATTGTTCTGACATGTCCGCGTGCTGTTTTCCCACAGCGGCGCTTGGAAAAGACGGGCTGAAGGACTGGTTTTAAGGTAACTTCTTTTCCCGTCGTACCCAGTGCGTTTTGACAAGCGCCGTTCGGTTTTCTGGCAGAGCTTCCACTGAATTCCTGGTTTGCTGAGCAGCATTTGAGAGCTCTGTGTGTGCTTTGATTGAATTCCTGGTTTCCTGAGCAGCCTTAGAGTGTGCCAGCTAAAGCTGTTCGGGCAGGGTCGTGGGAAGGCAGGGATTGAATGCTTCCTTCTCAACACTTACGACTCGAACCTTTTCTGATGCGTTCAGTCTGGGCTGAGGGGTGAAAATGAGGGTTTTGTTTGCTTTGTAAGAAAAGGGAAGATCAGCATCCCAGCAGTGGCAAGTTGAAAGGCATGGTTTTGATTTTTGAGTGGAGGGGTGGTCCTGTGGAATGCGCTACAACCACCCACAATCACCTGGCTGTGCTTAACACCGGGCGCTGCAAAACCCCGTTCCCAGTTAGCTTAAGCTGGTGAAGATTAGGTGGTCTGGAGTTAATTCTGAAACAATATTTTCTTCATTAGATTTGCTGGCAAAGGGATAAGAAGTTGAGGAAGGTGGGCCGGCAAATGTGGCATGGATGAATTTTTTTAACTGGACCAGCTGATGCATTTGGGAAAAGGGGTCAGCTTTGAGGAAGGAACCCTAAGCCTGGAAGTGCCCTGGTTTTATATGTTAGTCAAAGACGCTGTGGTCTTGTGACTTGTCTTCTAAATCAACGTAGAATCATAGAATCACCAGGTTGGAAAAGACCCACCAGATCATGGAGTCCAACCATTCCTATCAAAAACATTTGTTGCATGATCATGATGCTATTTTCTTTCTCTGTGAAGCTGCATGAATTCTCCCTGTTCTTTGTTAAGAATCTCTTCAGAAGTTATTGAGATCCTGGTTACAACCACTGCTGTGTTTTCTAGTACGAACATATGATTCCATCCCATTCTGGTTTTGCTTTGCTCCTCCAGTTTAGTTTATTCAGTTCCAAAGAATGCTGGAAAAAACACTGTTACGGAATTATCCTTGAGGTTTGTCTTCTGCCAAGCAAGGTGCTAGGCAAGCTTTTCAGCTCCCAAGATAAGTGTTGCTGATATGGCTTATTTGTTTATCCTATTCCCCCCCCCTTTTCTCCTCGCTGTCAGTGATTCAGACCAGATAACACTGGGAATTCTTTCAAATGTCCTCAAAACGCGAAAGCAACAGAGAGCAGCAGCCGTGCTGCTGGAGCTATTAACGTCATCGGATTTTTCCATTTCTTTTTTTGTAACGATGTGGGCTTTTCATATCTGCTTCATTTCCAGCCAACAGTAATATTGTGGAGCCTGGTCTGTGTTGTTCATATCACTTGTCTTCTTTTTTTTTTCTTTAACTGCCACAAATGAGGCTACTTAAACTATGCTTAAGAAACACAGACTCCTTTAATCTCCTTTTTTATAGCTCCATGTTACTGAGACATGTTTAAAGTCTTATATATACCCAGGGACCACCAGGAAAGTGTTTATTGTTCTCAGAAGCACGCAGCTATGAAATCCTCTATGCTTTGTGGTGTTTGGATGAACGAACTGGATGGAGCAGCGTGGTTGTGTTTTATACAGTCTTCGAGAGCGATGTGGCTCGTGTTGTTCAAATCTGCCATCAAACGTTAAATTTCTCAGAGAGTGAAGACTGTTTATCAGTGTTACAGATCATTTAAGTCCAATTCCCTCTCACCCAGTTTCATTTACAACAGCAATTGTATTTTTTAATGTCTGATAAGGCAATCTGATAACTAAATGTTAGATTCAGATCAGCGCAGTATGGGTAGCGTGAAGCCACTGAACACCCTAAACTAAATACTGGTGTCCTGGGCTCAGTGCCCTTTTGCTTTTGATCCAAGTTTCATGCCAACAAGCTAATTAGATTTCTATCTCTCCATGCTGTGTGCGTGTTGGCAAGAGGAAGTTGGTTCCAGATCACCACGTTTGTTTTCCCACCCTACCTGCAGAGCCAGCCCAGAACACCCAGTTTCCAGGGGGATGAAAGCACAGCTCATCGGTCAAGTCGGGTTTCTGGAGGGCTGATGGTGTTGCAGGCCAGTTAAGTTGCGTATATAAGGCATGTATGAGTTAATGGCAGCATTTATTGCCATGGGACTCAGCATTATTTGGAGGTGCTACATGATCCAGACAGTCAAGGATTAAGAACAGAGTGTCGGTGGGTCACTGAACTGCTGTGTTCATTTGGAGGCTACGACTGAGCTGAGTCCAGTGGGATGAGGTTTAACAAGGCCAAGTGCCGGGTCCTGCACTTGGGGCACAACAACCCTGAGCAGCTACAGACTAGGAGAAGTCTGGCTGGAAAGTGCCTGGAGGAGAAAGACCTGGGGGTGTTGGTTGACAGCGACTGA
>WAAB01020674.1:0-64657 GCA_013389865.1 Piaya cayana | reverse complement strand
TTTAAGGGATGGGTGGATGAGGTGCTGAGGGACATGGTTTAGTGATTGATAGGAATGGTTGGACTCGATGGTCCAGTGGGTCTTTTCCAATGTGGTGATTCTATGATTCTATGAAAATCCAGCACCTTTCCTGACCCTGAGCTGACAGACAAGCTGCTGAAGCTGTGCCTGTGTACCGAGCACCTCCCTGCCTTTCCAAACACACAATCTGCGTTGTAGGGATTATTAGCTCTATTTATGTTTCCTTCTACTCCCCCTCGCCTTGCTCGCTCACCTTCAATATCACAATGCAGCCACTCAACCGTGGGTCAGAGCTGTGCTTGTTAACAGGACTGACTGCAGATTTCACGTTTGTTCTGATCACTGAACGTTAAAGATGGATATCAGAATCTCTAATACACAAAACATTCTGATTTATCTTCTTGCCATCTGTGAGAGCGGATCTGACACGTAACTGAAAGGAACTATCTGTTCTTGTCCTAGGGAAACACCCCCTGCCCCACAGGTGAACGCTGGTGAAAATGGGGGATACAAGAGACATCTGTCCTCACCTGGATTCCATAGGAGAGGTGACCAGGGATGATCTGGTGCTCAAATCCAAGGTACAGGTTGTCCTGGTTGTCAGTGCATTCCCTTTTTGCTGTTGTGCATGGGTTTGCGTGTTTGCTTTCTGAAGAAAATGCTGCTTATCTCCATAGCAGAAGGGCAGAAACTCTTCATCCAGTGCTGAGGAACCCTGCATGTGTCCTATAACATAAAACTTTGTCATCCCCATCAGATCTATTTCTCGCTGTCATTTTATCCTGCTCAGATATATCGCTTTGCTAAGATGCTGCAAAGCCTATATTTAATTGGCAGTGTAATGTTAAGAAATGAAATTCTATGAGCTGCAGGTTGTTGAGGCCTGTCTTATAGAGTTTTCCACTCTTGAAAGACTAGGTTACTTAAAAACCAACCAAGCAAACAAACTTTCTTTTATCATGAACACACAGGGAACTTGCCAGTCTTGTGGAGCTGTGGGACCAAATCTCTGGGCTTGTCTTCAGGTAAAAATGACTTGCTCTTTGTCTGCGTGATACGGGAAGCAAAGAGGGGGTTCACAGTGGAACTTTCTACCATTTTTTGATGGGTTCCAAGGAAAAGACTCCCTAGATTAAAGGCTGTCACTGTGAGAATATGACAAGATGGAACAGTTCACTCCTCATAAGTGGTTGCCCCCTGGTAGTTCCAATAAGAATCAGTAAAATTCCCAACAGTGGCTGTTGGCTGGATCCTGCCTCCGCTGGCAGCTGGGACCTCAGAGATGTTGCTCAGGGCAGTGAGGTGGGAAAGAACAAGGGGCATGCGGGCAGGCAGGGGCACTTTATGTTTCCACTGGAACATCCAGGCGTTTTGAGGCCGCACAGCTGAGCTGCCCATTGCAGCAATTGCCTTGGAGTGGAGCCTTTATCTGAGTGCAAATCTGGCTCCAGATCTTCTTTCTTAAATCAAACCATTCCCATGTTTTTTCATATTATTCTGGGCCCTGAATAAAACGCAGGTTTGGAAACTGGCATGATCAATTCTGAAGTTGCAGTTGCTGGTGAGATTGGAGACTGTTTTGCGAAGGGTCTGATTTCCTGAGCCTGTTTTCTCTTTTCTCTCACTAGGTCGGGTGTCCTTACGTTGGTTGTGGAGAGTCCTTTGCTGACCACAGCACGCTCCATGCACAGGTGAGCTTATCCCTGTTGTCCACGTTAAGACAGAGGTGGATTCTTCCCATTTCCTAATCCTCCTTTGCGTTGTTCTGGTAGCCCCGTGATTCAGCTTGAGCCGACTGTCAAATGCGATTGGTTATTTCACCTTTGAATTTTTAGGCCAAGAAGCACAACCTGACGGTGAACCTGACCACTTTCCGCATCTGGTGTTACGCTTGCGAGAAGGAGGTGTTCTTGGAGCAGCGGCTGGCAGCGCACACGCCGTCACCGCCAGTCAAGTTCACTGAACTGGTGGGTCGATGTCAGGGTTCAGCACTTGACAGGGGGTTCGTTTATCTGTTGCAAAATTAGCCAAGAGGTTTCCGCTGTTGTCCAGGCTTTTGTTGGGATAAGAACCCTTTCACTGAAAGTGGCTACCTGTAGTCAGAGGATCAGTAGCCCTGCCTTACCTTATCTCCTAGCAAGACTCCAGGGAGACCCGACAGCAGCTTTCCAGTACTTAACCCCCTTTAAGTATAGGAATGGTGGGGAGGGGCTGTTTATCAGAGAGTGCAGGGATAGGACAAGGGGGGATGGTTTTAAGCTGAAAGAAGGGAGATTTTGATTAGATATTAGGAAGAAATTTGCTGCTGTGAGGGTGGTGAGGCACTGGCACAGGTTGCCCAGAGAAGTCATGGCTGCCCTATCCCTGGAGGCACTGAAGGCACTTTGAGTAACCTGAACTGGATGGGATTTAAGGTCCCTTCCAACCCAAACCATTCTATGAGTCTAAGACTTCAGATGACTTGAATATCCATTTCTACTCTCTTTTTTAGCCTTTCCTAGCCTCTTCATTGGGGCATCTGTGCCTGGCAGGAACTACAGCAGCTGTCACATCTTAATTTTCAATGCATCAGCCATGGAAATTTTAGCTGTTGGACCAGAAACACATAAACTTGTGACACTACTGCATGTTCTTGATGGCTTTGATGGCTCTTTTATCGTGTTTACTGGAAGTAATGGTACTATTTCCACTCCCTTCTTGCATTAATGAGAAGACTAGACAGTGCAACTGGTTCTCTCTCTCCAGAGTGCTTTTCTTAAAGGGTGGCTTGATTTGTGTGTAAGATAATCTCTCTCACAACTCCTGCTTTAAAGCTGGCCTCTCAGTGATGCTTGTTTCTCTGTCTTTAATCTAGGATTCTCCATTGCCTGCTCACCCTTTGAAAGCTGTCCCAATTGCAGTGGCTGATGAAGGCGAATCTGAATCAGAGGATGATGATTTGAAACCAAGAGGTAACTCTGCATTGAGTCGATGAAAGGGCTGTGAAAGTAACTCTGCAAGTCTGTAGGACCCGCACTGAGAGGTTCCTAGGAGCAGAGTGTGGAGGTGGCCTAGGAGGGACTGAATTCCCTCCTCATTGGGGAGGAATGTAGAATGCAGCACGTCTGGAAAGTGTTTCATGCCTCTCTTGTTTGTGCTTTAGGCCTTACTGGAATGAAAAATCTTGGGAACTCCTGCTACATGAATGCAGCACTTCAGGCTCTCTCTAACTGGTAGGCATTAGGGCCTTTCAGTAGAGTCTTTGCGAGACTTCACTAAACATCCAAAGTGGCCCCTCTGACCTGAGATCGTCGAGTCGTGCAGAGAGAAATCAGCCAGGCTAGGTGCAGAAAGAGGAATATGAAACATTGAGTGTTTGTTTAGGGCAGCAGAAGTTTTACAGGAGAAAACTGAGTGACTAGCCAGACAGCTTGGGGCTAAATTCATTTTTAGATGAGTGCTGGGAGTAAATCTTAATCATTTCTTTTGCAACAGAAATGTATTTATTGCATGCGAAGCCATGTCACATCTTGCTCTTCTCCTCAGTGATACCGTTCTAACAATTTAGATCCTAAAATATTCTCTAGCCATCCCGCTGAGAAGTAATTCCAGGATCTCTTCTCCATACTGGGAACAGATTCAGATCAGCCTTTTTCATTTGTTTCAAGTTAGGAGTCAAGGCTGCATTTGGAATCACTTCTCTTGATTTAAAAGCAGGTTCTTAAGCACGGTTTCTAAAAGATCCGCATTTCAGTTTTGATAAACCATGAAACGGAAGCAGAGGAGAAATTTCTGCGCACTGAATTCTTCTCTTTTCTTCTTGTAGCCCACCTCTCACACAGTTTTTTCTGGAATGTGGTGGACTGGTCCGTACGGATAAGAAACCAGCACTGTGCAAAAGTTACCAGAAGTTGGTATCTGAGGTTTGGCACAAGAAACGGTGAGTGCTCACTCCCTAATCTAATCGGGACAGGTTCCACGTTTATGTTAGTTCTGAAGTTCAGCATCAGCAAAGAGGAAATTTGATTTCCAGGGATAGGAGCATTGTCTAAGCCAGTTCAAACCCTATGGAGATGGGCGTGTGAGCATTTCCCTGTATCTAGAAGATCCCATGTGATGATGATGATGATGATAAAGTAGCACTTAATTGCACTGCTCTCAATTAGCACAGGGATTTTGGATGGGAAAAATGATTCAGACATTTTCACCAAAGAGAGAATGCAGGTGATGCTTTGGGAAAGGTTTGGTATTGGTTCAGATTCCAGACCAGTTCAAAGGATGCAGCTCTGCTTAAATCTGAGGATGTCTGCTGTGTGCAACCAATTGGAAAAAAAAATCAAACTAGGAATTTAAATGGCATTGTGTGTCCTTTTTGTGCTAGTTGTTAACAAGGGATGAGCAAGATACACAGCAGAAGTGAACTGTGCCTTTCTGGAAGAGGAGAGTGTAGATTTTGAAGCAATGCAGTGTCATTTGACTGTTGGTTTTGATTTACCTCAATTACTGTGTGGCCAGCTCACCCAGATTTTGAGACAGATGAGGCTGCAAAATCAAACGAAGTAACTAATTGCAAAACTCTGCGCTGGAAAAAATCACTTGAGACAATTCAAAGTGTGGATAGAGTTTTAAGTTAAATGTGCCCTAGGGAGGAGTCTCTCTGGTAGGACAGGCCGAAATGGCTGAGAGATGCTTTCTGCATCTTAATTTGTGTGTCATCCAGCTAATAGAGAAATACATGCCCAGGCTTTTTCAAGTGCATAATTATCTTTTGTCCTTTTTAACTCGTTACCACACCCTGCTCTATGGCTTATTAGACAAACTGCCTCCAGGCCTCATAAGCAAACTAACTTCTTCTCTTTTTCTTTTTTCCCATATCAAAACAGCCCGAGTTATGTTGTTCCCAGCAGCCTATCCCATGGAATTAAACTGGTCAACCCCATGTTCCGAGGCTACGCACAGCAGGTGGGGCCTCAATAAACTCAAATCATTATTCCACAGATGGTGGGTTTTTCCTTCCTGCAGTGGTGGTGCTTGCGCTGAGAAGGAAGAGCTTGAGCTGAGGCGCCAGGTCATTCCCATTTTGTATCAGTGTTAGTGATCTGGCAGAGCACTTGGGACCCAGGAGACCTGGATTCTGCCTCTGGCTTGCTGGTACCAAATCAGTGTGTTTTCCTCTGTCGGCTTTCTCACCTCTGAAATTATGAAGGTCATGTCCACTACAAAGGGCTTTGAGATGCTGTATGAGAGTTGCCTAATATTTCTTCACATCAGAGCTGAGAAACCTGGATAAATCTATACCAAAAAGTTAAAAGATATGACTGTTCCGTATTCTTTTTCTGGGGAATTACAGCAAACTAAATCTTATTTAAAGGTAGCATCCTTTCTTTTCTTTGAAGTTTTTATCAGCATATCTCTTGTGTTTATTCTTTAGAATAAAATGCAAACATCAAACTATGATTAGAAAATTTACAATAGAAGCGACAGTGCGATACTGACAGGAAATCAGAACAGAGGGTAGAAACGATGATTAGTGAAAGAACTTCCATATTTATCTTTGATGTGAAGTACGTTGGATTGGAAAGCTCTAAGCTGTAAAGAGATAAAGTTGAAAGGAAGACAGGGCAGGCTAAAAGCCAGACTTCCATAAAATAACAGAAACATCATAATTAGCTTCCTGCAGTTGTCAAAAAATCAAGTTGCTTTCCAGCAGGCCCCTTTGAAGCCAACGTATCAGCTCTTTTACTATGTATTTTGAATGAAGGAGCTTGCACCTTGACTCAGTAGTCTTTGCTTTCTCGTTACATCCCCTATTTATTAAAGATTTCGATCTGCTCTCTCTAAGAGGGTTTGCGATGAGCAGAAGTCGGTGTTCATTGAAATTTCCTTTGTGGGCAAAAGCCTGTTCTCTACTACTTTCTGTCTTTATTTGGTTTCTCATTGTCTCTCGCCTGTTATCAGTGGTTAAAACCCCTGATAAATGAGCTCACGGGTTGCATGCTGCGGCTGCTCTCTGGCTTTTCAGTGTCTTTTCAGTTGAAGATGTTCAGATAAATATAGAGGCTTTTCTCATTTAGGAATTAAAACCATTTATGGAGCAGAGAAGCCTTCTGGTACATCACCATAGTGTGGTTGAGTCTCCTGGTGTTACAGAGGTGGCTCCAGCTCGTAGGCAGCATTTTTTGAGAGGCTGTGAGTGCAGCTATTTCCCCCCTTGCCCCATTTCTGGTTAGATACTAACGTGGAATCACTCCTGGTTTTCAGGACACTCAGGAGTTCCTGCGGTGCCTGATGGATCAGCTTCACGAAGAACTGAAGGAACCAGTCGTTGCAGAGACGAGGGATTCGGATAGCAGTGACCAGGATGACAAGCGAGAGGGAGACCGAAGTCCTTCGGAGGACGAATTCCTCTCGTGTGACTCGAGCAGTGACAGGGGGGAAGGAGATGGCCAAAGCCGGACAACGGGGACCATGGGCAGCGGCTCCCTGGCAGAGACAGAGTTGTTGATCCAGGATGAAGCGGGGAGGAGCATCTCCGAGAAGGAGAGGATGAAGGACAGGAAGTTCTCCTGTGGCCATCGGCGCAGCAACTCGGAACAGGTGGATGAGGATGCAGATGTCGATACTACTATGATGCCAGTTGATGGCAGAGCCTCACCTGAGATGCTGCCAGCTCCCCGTCCCGCCAGCCCGTGTCGGACACCAGGTATAAACCTCTTCTAGTTGAGTTATTTCTGAGAAGATGTTCTTATCTTACACAAGGACAGTGTTGTAAATCAGTGGCAAACAACACATAATGTGACTTTTCCTTCAAAAAGTTTTGCGTACAAGATTTTCCTCAGTGTCCCTGGCAGCAGTTCTGCCTTTGTGCACCTTTGCTTCTGTGTGGAAGTGAGCCAGAGGGGTGCTTCGCCCAGGCTAAAATGCTGTGGAGCTGAGGAAAACCTGCATCCTGAAGGCTGAAATAGCTGCCTCTGCCTAACTTATAAATTCTGTATTTATTTAATTTCCTAATGTAAGAAAAAGTCTTTATATGTGTGCGTGGCTCTATCTGATGGGCTGACCTGGGGAAATACCTGCTGTAGGAAAAGCATATAAGAAGGTATTTGTTAATGTTGGACTGTGGGCTTTGTGGAGAGAAAAGGGAGATGCAGAGTTTGTGTGTTTCTGTGTCTTAGGGGAAAGAAAAGAGCAGCGGTTTAGACGTAGGAGTGGAGTCACCTCAAACTGAACATATCCAATCTTTCAACACTTCTTTATGTAAGAGCCTTACTCTGCCAGCTGGCACTGAAGACAGCAGTGCTGTTAATGTGGATTAGGGATACAGGAGCAAGCTGTAAAACCTCATTAATCATAAGTGTGAAAAATGGCACGGGGTTGTTTCTTTAATATAATTATTAGCTGTTCATTATAGCTCTGTATGCACTCTTATCCATGCTCCGAGGGAGCGATATCTGCCAGCCTGTGCGAGCAGGACAGTTTAGACACTGAACTGTGCACCCTGTGCAGGATTCTGTGCTAGCCCCGCAGGGCTGGGCTGATGCCAACTGCCACGGGGTTGCCTTTCATCGTGAGTTTTCACCGCTGCTCTTCTCCTTCCCCCTTTTCCCAAACAGAGCCCGACAACGATGCCTACGTGCGGTGCTCCTCGCGCCCCTGCAGTCCAGTCCATCACGAAATGCACTCCAAGCTCTCGAGCAGTCCTCCTCGCTCCAGTCCTGCCAGGCTTGGACCTTCCTACGTACTCAAGAAAGGTAACGCCGAGAGTATATGCTGGGAGGGAAAGAGGGGAGCATGTGGAGGAGGGATTCATTGATGGAAGAGAGAAGGAACCCATCCTGACTCTTCATTAACTGTTTTAAGAAGCGCTGATTCCCTGGACATCAGTGCTTTCTAAAATAGGACTAGGCAAAGACTAGAGTAAGCCTGCAGGTAAAGTCAAGCTCTGGGCACAACAGATGTTCTAGTATCCCCTTATATTTGAGTTTGAAGTGATTTTTGTGTCTGCATCTGCGTACTGTGTTTGTTATCGATAAAATAGCTATGAAGTTCCAGGCTCAAGCTCTGTCCCTTTAGAGGAGTGTGGAGCTGTGTAAACATTTGCTGCCAGACTTGAATTTTGTAGCTTGAGGGCCAAGGAACTGTGAGATGATGTTACCAAGAGTGAGTTTCCTGCCTCCCTGACATCATGGGCTCACAATAACAGAATTCAGGCTGCAGGTGTCAGTCCAGTGCTGGGAGCATTGTGAGGCTTCGCAGCGGAGCCTGGCTGCTGTTGTTATCCAACTGGTCTCCTCATCCCAAGCAAATTGCAAATCACAATCCCTTTAGCATTGCGTAGTCCGCAAACACAATGCCGTGTGCTTCTGCCACTGTCCCTACAGCTGTGCAATAACAGAATTCTTTCTTCAACTGCGTCCCAGCTGAGGTTAGCGTGGCCGCAGATGTTCTGGCCGGATAAAGAACACTCTGTCTCCGTGCACGTGTGTGTGGGGACGAGGGTTTGTTATAAAACTGCGTTGGGCCAGTCCCTGCTGTGGAAAGTCCTCCCCAGTGCAAAAGACACCTGGGGGACACGGAGCAAATGTCAGAGGGAGAGAAAAAGGACAAAGCACCCAGGCAGGTGAGGGGGAGGAGGAGGTAAAAATGTAAAGCTTAGTGCAAAATACTTCAAGACCTCGGAAAAGCAGGGATTCTCTGTCAAGGCCAAGCTTGTAAAGAAAGAGAATGGAAATAGGAATTCCAAAAAGACAATTTCTGCCTGCTGGCATGTTAGTCTTAGTTCAGCTGGCTACCTCCCCCTTCTTGTGCCACGTGAAGCAGCAGCGTTCCTTGTGTCTGTTTACAATGTGCTTCACTGTCTTGTTGCTGTGTGAGTGACATCTGAACACGCAGGACAGCGTTTGTCCTGTGTTCTTGTGCGGCTGCATGACTCCACTGAGACAGGAGGTTGGGAAGGAATTACTATATGATGGGGCTTCCCTGTCTATCTTTCAGCCCAGATGCAGGCTTCTGGGAAAAAGAAGAAAGAACTTCGTTACCGCAGTGTGATTTCTGACATCTTCGATGGCTCCATTCTCAGCCTGGTGCAGTGCCTCACCTGTGACAGAGTGAGTTATCCAGTGGAGAAAGGTCTGCTAGCTCGTAGGTGTCTTCTTAGGAGATGACACTCCTAGTTGCAAACCCTGGGATGCCGTAGGCCTGCTGAAATGTCAGTAGGTGGATGTGTGACAACAGTGGCAGTTGTGAGAAACCCACCATGCTAACAACTAGTGTTTCTCCGTAGGGGTCTGTTTGCTTATCTGTGTTACTGAGATGACCTAGTGATATCACATTTACTTTAGAAAACTGATTCCAGTGCTACAAAAGTCATCCTGCTGACAGCAGGGAAGAGCAGCCAGAGTGAGTTACTCAGTGCCAGCTCAGGTTTCTAGCCTAGACCAAATCCAAGCAGCGATAAAAGGTGATGAAGGTCAGGTCCCAGCTCCATTACACGCACGGGAATCTCAGACCTCTTCCTCTTGGATGTTTCCAGGTTTCTACAACAGTGGAGACGTTCCAGGACCTGTCACTCCCAATCCCAGGGAAGGAAGACTTAGCCAAGCTGCACTCTGCCATCTACCAAAATGCGCCAGCTAAGACGGGGACATGTGGGGACAACTATGCCTCACAAGGCTGGATTGCTTTTATCATGGAGTATATCCGGAGGTGTGTTCTTTATGCAGGATCCCTTTTTCTAGTGTTGCCCTGCAGTGCAGCTCTCCTTAAATCAAGCAGAATGTCAATTGTAACCGTTCCTTGTACGACAGCGTGTGGTACCTCACAGGTCTTGGAGCCCTTTGCATGTAAACCAGTTGTTGCTGTTTCTCTGGTTCTGTCGCACATCTTGAGAACTCTTGTCCAGCTCATAGTCCTTCTGCCTTTAGCTCAGTCTTGCCTTCCAGAGCAAATGAATTCCTGTGTAGTTTTCCAAATAATTTCCAGTTCAAGCGATCGAAGAAGGAACATCATGCTCTCCCTGCTCCTATGGGATGTGTGATGTGCTTAGAAGCTACAGTTAGAAGGAAACCCACTAATCACTAGCAGTTTTGTGCCCCAGTGACCAGCTGTTCTGTGTGTAACACTTCCTCTTCATCCCTTCTCTTCCGCAGATTCGTGGTGTCCTGTATCCCCAGCTGGTTTTGGGGTCCTGTTGTGACGCTGGAGGATTGCCTCGCTGCCTTCTTTGCAGCGGATGAGTTGAAGGGTGAGTGTTCCCAGTGGGGTCTGACAGCCCAGAACAAGGTGGATTTCACGAGGCAGAGAAAATCTGGAAATCCTGCCTCAGAATTAGAGACTGCCAGTACCAAAAGTTCAGCATCTCTGAGCAGAAGCGAGTTTTCCCACCTGCTCAGGGTGCTTTTTTTCATTCTGAATCTGGGTGAGAATGCATTTAGTGAGGAGCAGACACGGCTGTTTGATGGTTCTGGGTGTTGTGGCTCCCTAGCCACCTTAGTTTCTTCACTTTCTCCATCCACTCCACAAGCTCTAGAGGACTTCATTTCCTCTTCAGTAGCAACTCAACTTTATCCCAGCTGAAATCAGAATATGAAGCCATATCTGAGTAACTGCATCATTCCTTTCTTCTCTTCGTCTACAGGGGACAACATGTACAGTTGTGAACGGTGTAAAAAGTAAGTTTGCGTTATCCGTATTGTGTTGTATTCCTAGAACTTTATTTCTCTGTGCTGCTGTCAGACATTTTGCCGTGCCCTCTGCGTAGACTGTTCTTATGCTGAGCAGCACGTAGAATCTACTCTGCCTTTAATTAGAGCTCTGATCTTGAGAGGCCTCTGATCGCAGATAGGAAAAGTGCTGGCTGTGGATGGGAGGAAGAAAGGAAGAAGGATATGAACAGGGATGTGGTTTGGCAGTGATGGAGCTATTGTATTAAAAAGAAGAGGCATGACAAACTGCTCACGCCGTGCTTCATTTGGGAAGGATGCTGCAGAGAGTCTCAATTTGTCGCTACAGGAATACAGGATTTGTCTTGGATTTCAAAACGAGCAAGGCCCAGGCAGAGCAAGACACAGCCATGCCTTTTGGCATCCTTTTGCTTTAGTGATTGCTTACAGCTAGATTCTTTTTCTCCCTCAGATTACGGAATGGAGTAAAGTACTGCAAAGTCCTCCGGCTACCAGAGGTAAGTAAAACCACCTTGTTTCTTAGATTTCTTTCTGCAGCTGCTGAGAATGTAAGGAGGCCAGAGGCAGAACTGAAACAGCAGTTTGGTTTGGTGGTAAAGTCCTGTATCTAGAACAGAAGAGAATTTTCCATTCTGAGCCAGTGAGCCAGAAGGATTCATAGCTAACAGGCAAAGAAAAGCAAACATCAGGTGCATGGAGATGCCTTGTAGGGTCAGAACGCCCCCAGCAAAACTTTGCTTTGGGTTTTTTCGTCTTTGGTCTTTTAGATTCTTTGCATCCACCTGAAACGGTTCCGGCACGAGGTGATGTATTCCTTCAAGATCAACAGTCATGTCTCCTTCCCCTTGGAAGGGCTGGATCTGCGACCTTTCCTGGCCAAGGAGTGTGTCTCCCAGATCACCACCTACGATCTCCTGTCAGTCATCTGTCACCACGGCACAGCAGGCAGTAAGTCCTCTTGCAGGCACAGGTAGAGGTGAACGGGAACAAGAAGGGCATGAGCAAAGCAGAAGTATATTCTGGGACTGGCTGGCACCTCTCCTGGGGTGAAGTGCCCTCCCAGTCCCCGCTTTGCTCAGCCTCTACCCTTTGAAAAGCGAACCTAACGGTTTCTGACAGATGCCCTGCAGCTATTTCAGCCCTTTCCTGATGTTCTATCTCACTGAGCCGCCTTTTCCAAGGAAGGCGAATCAGGGTGACAGCGCCGGGCTCCCCTGCTCCTGCAAAGCTCGCCTCAACAGGAGCTGTGCTTGCTTTCTTTTGACTCTCTCTGCTCTCTGCCGCAGCTAATCCTGTTTGTGCTGCTGACGTTATCCCAAGGCTGACGTCTGTCTGCTCTCCAAATCCCAGCAGTGTCCTGTTCTCTCTTGCAGGTGGGCATTACATAGCCTACTGCCAGAACGTAATCAACGGCCAGTGGTACGAGTTTGATGACCAGTACGTCACCGAAGTCCACGAGACTGTGGTCCAGAATGCAGAAGCCTATGTCTTGTTCTACAGGTGAGCAGCAGCTCCTTGCTGGTCACCAAATACCTAGAAATCTGTTTGGAAAACTACATTTTTAGCAATTGCTGATTTTCATGTCCTTTCCCTACTTAAGGAAAAGCAGCGAGGAGGCTGTGCGAGAGCGTCAGAAAGTGGTGTCCCTTGCCAGCATGAAGGAGCACAGTTTACTGCAGTTCTACATCTCTCGGGAGTGGCTCAATAAATTCAACACCTTTGCTGAGCCTGGTCCCATCACCAATCACACCTTTCTGTGCTCTCACGGAGGTAAGGCAAGTGCTGCTGCACCTGGGAAGAGCAACTCCCAGCTCTACCTTATACTTCAGCCAAAAAATCTCCACGTGTCATCCGTGTGCAGTGTGAGTTGCAGCAGGATTGATTTTCATGGCAGAAACTCCAACGTGCTCAGGGAGAGATGAAACAACTACCCCATTGTCCTACTGATCGGAGGGCTGGAGTGATACGTAGTGCTGGGAAACAAGAGTTTTCAGTTGTTTGTGTTTAAAAACAAGCCTGTAGAAAGCAGATAAGGCAGCATTTATCTGTGTAGCTCCACAAGCAAGGTTGGCCTTCAGTGTTTGTTTGGAGAATGGAGCACGTGCTCCTGAAGGGAGCGGATGCCACGTTTTACTGTTCCTATTCTTCACCTGTCATGCTGGGCAGCCCTCAGGCTTGTAAATCACCATCTGGAAATGAAGCACTTGATTAGAAATTGAGGCCATGAATTGAGATACCACTGCAATTAATGAACTCTTGACTGTCTTCCATTAGCAGAGGAAGCAGATTCTGGAATTGGAGGGTTTTCTACAAGAAAGATCTGCCTTCTTTTATTTGATGCTTTACCCAACAGTAATGAGTTCTGTGGTTAACTCTTCCTCTTGCCTTTCCTCCACAGGAATCCCTCCTAATAAATACCACTACATTGATGACCTGGTTGTGATTCTGCCCCAGAATGTGTGGGAATATCTCTACAACAGGTGAATAACACTTCTTCATTCTTCCTCACAGTGAGTTTTGGCTTTTATTTCACGCCTTGGGCACTGACCAAGACACAGTCCTTTCCCAGGGCACCTTAAAGGTGTGTAGTACCTGCTGTGTACTGGGAAAGACCTCTGGTAGATCCTCCCAATCTTGCTCTCTCCAACTACCTGAAAGGAGGTTGTGGAGAGGAGGGAGCTGGGCTCTTCTCCCGAGTGACAGGTTTGAGGACGAGAGGAAACGGCCTCAAGCTCCACCAGGGGAGGTTCAGGCTGAACATTAGGAAAAAAAAATTCACAGAAAGGGTCATTGGGCAGTGGCAGAGGCTGCCCAGGGAGGGAGTTGAGTCACCTTCCCTGGAGGGGCTTAAGGGACGGGTGGACGAAAAAAATTTTCATTGAAAGGGTCATTGGGCACTGGCAGAGGCTGCCCAGGGAGGGAGTTGAGTCACCTTCCCTGGAGGGGTTTAAGGGACGGGTGGACGAGGTGCTGAGGGACATGGTTTAGTGTTTGATGGGAATGGTTGGACTTCATGATCTGATGGGTCTCTTCCAACCTGGTGGTGATTCTATGATCTAAACCAAACTGAGCTGTATCCATGCACTGTGAACCGCACTGCGTTGAGTAAACACAGTGGTTTCCATTCAGAAAACAGTAGCGGTTGCATCTCACCAGTGTCTGTAGTACTATAAAAATCCATCTCTGTAGGGTTCAGGGCTGGGAAGCACTTCCATTCTCCTGCAATTCTCCATTCCCCTCCCTCCCTGTGCCAGGTTCGGGGGTGGCCCCGCTGTGAACCATCTGTACGTGTGCTCCATTTGCCAAGTGGAGATTGAGGCGCTGGCCAAGCGCAGGAGAATTGAAATCGACACCTTCATCAAGGTTGGTACGGGAAGCGTCTGGAAGCCACAGCAAAGGGCAGAGGTGGGGAAATAGTGACCTGTCACAAGCAGTTAGTGGAAAACACTTGCCCCTGTTTCCCAGATCGTGATCTATAGCATGGACAGATGAACCTCAAGGTTCTCCAGTGGTGACTGGGGATGTTGGCTGGGACAAAGTAACATTGTGTGTGGTTGCATGCAGACACGGAGCTTGAAACTATCTTGGTCTCTCATCCTCTGTAGTGTGCAGGAAGTGGAGGAATTACAAAGGGCTCTTCTGAAGGATGGCAAGACTTAGAGTTAATGAGAGGGGCTCCCCCAGATCTCAGGAATGACTAAGTCCTTCCTGCATGTCTCTGTTCCCTCTCTCCCAGCTGAACAAGGCTTTCCAAGCAGAGGAGTCCCCAAGCGTCATCTACTGTATCAGCATGCAGTGGTTCCGGGAGTGGGAAGCCTTCGTCAAGGGGAAGGATAACGGTAAGAAGGCAGAAAACTCTGGAGTCTGTCAGGGGTGAGACCTGGAATGGGAACAAGTGGGTTTGCTGTGTGGTGCCTCTCAGCGAGCACCTGACTGGAATGAGCTGAGGCTGAATGGGGGTTCAGACCCCACCACTCGGACTGCCCATAGGTCCCCAAGGGCAGGGCAGAAATAACAGGAGAACCAGCTCAGGAAATAAGCTGAATCTGGTGGCAGAGTGGGAAGCAGAATGGGGTTTGAAATGTTTGTGCTCCTCTTACAGAGCCTCCCGGACCAATTGACAACAGCAAGATCGCGCTCACGAAAGCAGGAGGCCATGTGCAGGTTAAGCAGGGTAAGGCTTGTGCTTGCTGTCTTGTGTTCCGGAAGGAGAGCGCTGCCCTGGCTCTAGCTGTCCACAGGGAAGCAGCCACAGGGCAGGGGATGATGGTTTTCCGCACATCCCTGTGCCGATGGGCCTGAGTGAGCCATCTTGGTTCCCCACTGGCTGCTCCACTTGCTGATGTGGCTGCAGGCCTGACTCCTGCTGCTGCCCCAGCCCCCTCCACCACTCCCCTTTGCAGAGTTTTCTAGTTCTGATCCTGCATGGCTTCTGACTTGTCTGTGCTCAGCATCTGCTGTGATCCAGCTTGTGAAATAGCATTATTTGTGCTGCTCTCTCGTGCCAAACAGACACAGGTTGCATCTATATCATCTGTATCTCTCAAAGCAACCCCTCTTGCATTCCCTTCTCTGTAGCCTTTATGGCAAAATTCTCTGCTTCCCCTGCTTTGCCCACCTTGGTTGTCCCTCCTAGGGCTGTGTGGATGAGCATTCCCAGTCTCTCCCAGGCAGCACAGCCCCAGATGACTGTAACTGGTGTGTTTCTGAGTATTTCTTAGCCTCTTTTGGAGCTCATTCACTGCTGTGCACAAGGGGCCAGGCAGGCGCTGGTATTGAGGGCTGATGCTGCTCAGTTCCTCTTGGGGAAAGGCGCAGGTGACCCCAGGGTAGTCGGTGACCCCAGAGTAGTCAGTGACCTTTAATTCATTTTGTCAAACCCTTAACCCATCACTGCTACCTCCACCACTAAACCATGTCCCTGAGCACCACGTCTACATGTCTCTTAAATCCCTCCAGGGATGGTGACTCCACCACTTCCCTGGGCAGCTGCTGCCAGTGCCTGACAGCCCTTTTTTTGTGGAGTAATATTTCCTAACACCCAATCTAAACCTCCCCTGGCAAAACTTGAGGCCCTTTCCTATCACGTGTTACTCAGGAGAAGGGACCAACACCCACCATGGTGCATCAACCTTTCCCTCTGACAGCTGATTCCTGCTGTTGTCCCTTTCAGGTGCTGATTACGGGCAGATTTCTGAGGAGACCTGGGTTTATTTAAGCACGCTGTACGGAGGGGGGCCGGAGATTGCCATCAGACAGAATGTGGCCCAGATCCAAGAACAGGAAAACCTCCACGGGGAGCAGAAGATTGAAGCGGAGACGCGGGCTGTGTGATCTGCGCGGGACGGGGCAGGGAAGGTGCTGCACAGACGCGTCCGTGTGGGGACAGAAGGCTGGGGAATCCCAAGGAGCCAAACCTCTTCCATTGCCGGCACAGGAAGGCGCGCGGGGCTCCCACCACCATCCTTCCATGTGGCTTTGAACACAGAGGTGGTGCTGGGCGAGACTGGGAGAAGCAGCTTCTCTGCAATTCATCTCTGGATAAAGCTCTGGTAGGAGATTGCAGCCAGATTTACGTTTTGACCTGCACCCTCTCCCTTTGCTTACAAGGAACCAGCGGTCCCAGCTTGCCCCCAGTGAGCTAAGTCCCTTCTCCCTTGCAGGTCTTGCTTTTGGCACTTAAAATTAACTCAAATGTATAAACATAATTTATGTTTCTAGCAAGAGAAACTCATTATTTGAAGCTGACTTAAAGCCAGAAGGGCTGTGGGTACGTTTATGCTGGTGGGGCACAGCTGCCACCACTTCCTCATTTTGCTCTTTATCCAGTTCTTGCAAATTTGCTTGCAGTCAACTAAGAAATGTTGGAGGAGGTTGCTCCTCTCTCTCTAAGCCCTCACTGTTGCGGTCCCGCAGAATTTTTTTCTCCTTGTATCCGATTTCCTGCATTCACCACATCTTCAGAGAACAAAGCTGGAAGATGATGACTCCTTCCCACTGGTTTCCTGCCCTACTCTTGCCACTCCAGCTCCACAGCAGCTTTGTAGTTATGGGATGCATCCCTCTTGCGAGGGTTAGATCACAGGGCTGGGACCCCAGCAGCTTAAACTCCGAGCTGGGATGAGGAGGCAGCGTTGGATGACACAGGGCAGACGTTGGGACTCCTGGTTCATCCCTGACCCTTTGGAAGCCTGGATCTGTCTCCACATCTGTCAGGACAAGCGAAGGGTGCGTGAAGGACGAGAAGGAGCCTGTTTGGAGGGGTCACCCTTGGGCAGGGTCATAATTCAGTGCTGGGGAAGAGCCCCTGGCTGGTGAAGCAGCTTTTGGGAAGGAGCTGCTTTCTGCAAACAAGCCCCCGCTGGTGTGCTGAGGTCGTTCCAGCTTCTCTTCGCAGATGGCGTTTGTGTACACAGTGGCTCATTTAATGAACAGAAATAACTCGCTCCCCAATCTACTGCTGCTACCACAGCCATGGAGCCAGCCGGCAGCAGTGAGGGGAAGGAAGACAAAAAAGGCTGAACACTTCTTTATGTCCTTTTGCAGCACGATGGGCGGTTGCCATTCATCTGATAAAGTCAGCCGAGCAATAGCGAAGGCTTGAGCAACTTTACAAGCGTTTCACTGCAATTTATGGAAGCTGAGCAAGGCTAAAGCAGGTTCTCAGCTGAGGACGCAGACTCTTTGGGGCTAGAACCTCCTCAGCTCCTTGCGTAAAAGAGGAGGAAAGGCTGCTCTTTGATTTAAGAGACAGAAAGCAGAGAAAAGTGGAGGATGGGAGAGATTTGCAAAGAAAAATGTGGCCTTCAGATTTTTTTTTTTTAATTTTAGACCAAATGTTTGCTGCAAACAGCAACTTCTTTCAAACAGCATCTGTAAATGGTTCCGCATGTTTATTTTATGATCCTGTTTATTGGATGCTTGTACAGACCCAGCCGGGCCCCAGGGGGGAGGTCAGCGAATGAGCCACTGTTGGGATTTCTCATTGTTTTAAGCTCTGTTGTTAGTCGCTGCAGCCGCCTTCGGATCTGCTGCGGAGCCTGTAGGGCTGCATGTCCGTGTCGTTTGTGCTGTGCGGAGGTTGCTGTACAGATCGTGGTAACACTCCTGTGCTTACGTGTTCTACCTTGTGCTGAAACCGTGTTAAAATAAATACCTGTGCATTCAACAGGCTGTTTTCTCAGTCTGCTGCTGGCTGGAGCCATCAGTATTGCTGTAAATCCACCTTTCTGGGTAATAACACTGGAGAGGAGCAGGGAACACTGTGCTCTGCCCCAGTGAAGCAGGGAAGTTGGAGTTACTAAAGCAGGCAGGTGACGTGAGGCCGAGAACTGTTCTCTGCCACAGTGGTGAATGACGCCACGTTAGCTGCAGCCTGAAACCTTGAAGAAAAATGCTCGTGTTGGGTTAATGAGAGCAGGCTGCTTGCCCTTTAGCTGCTTGAAGGCAACCGTCAAAACTGGCGTCTCACAAACAAACCCGTCACCTCAGCAACCACAGAGCAGCTCCCAGGCTCCAGGAGGCGTTAACGAACACCCTCCCCTGAGAAGAGGGTTATTCACTGTCCAGACAGCTCAGGAAAAAAAATCATAGTTGTACTTTTTGTTGTCCTCTGCCTGTTGAAATTTAGTGAAAGCTTAGTTCTGAGTCTCCGTTTCATCAGGAATCTGACTGCAGCCCTGCTCTCCTCGCACAGCCGGCAGCTACAGCATTTCAGACCCACTGCCCCTGTAAGATAATTTCTGTGTCTCAACTCTTAAGCGACCTCCTTATCTCCATATTTTATCACGTCCTTTGCTGATTGCAAGGAAAGAGATGAAGGAACTGTTCATGCCCGGGCTGGGTGGTGCTAACCTGCATTAGTTTTGGTGTCTGCTCCCTCCTCGCAGCCTCCTAGAAATAGCTGGGGGGTTAGTTGACCTGCGCTGCCTCCCTGGAATCCCCAGGCTCCAGTTCCCAGCCTTCACTCTCTACTTTGGTTGTGCTGTTCCCATTTAAAATGAGGGATGCTTACACTGCTAAATAAATCAGAGCCATCCAGACACCCCCTCCCCAAAGACTGGCAGCCTGTTCCACACCCGGTGCTGCTCTGTCCTGCACTGACAGGGATGTTAATCATCACTTGCAAGGAACAACTGTAATTGTTTTTAAAAAAAAATTAGCAATTTGACCTTTGAAGAAAACGTCTCTAGAGCTGCTCCAAATGAAATTATCAGTAAGATAGCGCTGCTAGAGCTGTGTGACTGCAAATCCTGGTGATTGCTAGAGGCTGGTTGTCATGAACCAGACTGACAGGGATGGAGAAGCTGTCCAGAAGGCAGCCAGGTTTGTCTCTGCTGGAGACCCATGCACTGTTCACCAACCACGCACACGAACAGGGAATTATAAATGTCCTCTCCCCAACTTACAGAAAGTGTCTGGGTTCCAGATTATTCCATGATTTCAGACCCATTAAGGTATTTCACACAACCATGTGTTGCACATGCACAAATGCAGTATTTGCTGGGCTTGCAAGAGGTTTAGTTTCAATATATAAACAATCTGGATCAAGCCCATCTGCAAAGATTTCCAGTTAAACCAGAGCACCCTGGGGGTGTTATAAGGCAGAGTTGGGGTAGAGAAAATACCTTCCCCACGCTTCTAGGTCTTGTGGCCTCATACCAAAGCGGGAAAAACACCACCCTCCTCTCCTTCCCAAGTACCCAGCAACTCCAACCAGAGCCTTGAGTTTCTCTTTCTCCTCAAATGACCCCATAAAAGCCAGTTGGAAACAAAATTTGGATAAAATCATGTGTTAAGAGTGATGTGATAAGAACCAGTGACTCAAGGCAGTCACCACAGGGACAGGTGGAGCTGAATTTCTACTCCAAATACCTGGAAATTCTAGCAAGAAATAAAAACCAAAACAAAGCCCCAAAGTGCCCCAAGCAGAACTGTGCAGAACGTCCTCCAACACAGCGCCGGGTACAAGCACGGCGCTGCCTGCTTCTGCTTATTCCCTATGAATTTTACAGCTAGACACGAATCCAAAATCCATCCCACAGCCCCGGAGAAGAACAAGGCACAAGAAAGCAACCTAGGGGAGCTCCAGGCTGTAGCATTAATATCTGGCTGGCACACTAAGTCCCAGCTAAATTCCCATCCCCTCTGGAAACATCTCTGGAAGAGCAGAAAGCCCACTGGGGAGCTACAGATCCAATCCCTGGCTCAACGAGAGGAGCCCCCAGCTGGTTTTAGTGGGAAAAAGAAGCAACAAAACCACTTTTATCCTTCCCTGGGTGATCAAAGGGACCCAGTGAAATCGGATTTCTGGAATTAGATGTTTATTTAAATATGCGGGTGACTTTCCTTTCATTGTTACAAGGTCAATATTCGCTTTCAAATGGAAGCACTTTATTTGGTTGAATTCTGTCTCCAGAAATGAACAGGCAACACCAGAACCTTTTACATTGGCCATGAAGTCACAACACGGAGATGCCACCAAACTCTAGAGATCAGTGCTCAAACACACATACACACACATATACAAATAAAAAAAGTGCTCGACATCATCATGTTAAAATAGAATTTGGCTTCTTTTAGGACTTTTGACACTTTAGGCAGGAAAAAAAACAAACCCCAAAATAAAACCCCCAAAGAACAATACGCATCAAACTAAACAAACTTCTGAAAAATACTCAGCATTAAACACAACTTTCAGTATCAGTAAATATGTTTCTTCTCTATTTACAGGAGTTAAGAAAGGGCATTAGAGACTTTGGCTGGGGATCATGAGATTTTGTAGGATGAGCCCACGCTTCTGGGCGAGATTAGTAAATTCAAGCGGAGTTTCGATAAACCAGTCGAGTTTTTTTTTAGTCCTGCAGGTTTTGCAAAAGGTAAATTCTACAAAAACGACTCCTTCGTTTACCCGAATGGAGGCAGCGGAACCCGGGTGGGTGCAGGCTACACGACACAACTGTTTTCTCTCGCCGTAAGATTTAAGATCCAGGCACTCGGGAAGGAGCTGCCGAGTTTATAAAAACTCCAGGCGTGGTTGTTTTATACTAAAACTTTTGAAGACAATCAGTCAGCTAAAGCTAATGCTCTTTCTAAAGCGCTGGTTAGCGACACGGACATTGCAATACTTCAAATGTTCCACAGAGGCTGACAATAATATACTGTCCACCTAGATTAAATATAGAAAAGCAAACTTTATCTAATTTTTTTTTTTTTTACATAGATGGCACAACGAAAGGTGAAAACGGATTCTTCCATCTGCTGATTCAACAGTGCATCAACACAAGAGTAAAAATACTGCAGCTAAAAATATATTAAAGATACTTTTGCAGACCTGTTAGAGTTGCTTAACCGTTCGGGTCCCCCGACAGGCTGTTGGTTGTACGCGGCAGCAAAGCCTTCGCACCAGTCTTTGCCGTAAGAGCCAACCATGTAGATCACATTCTGCTTTCGGAGGCTCGTGGATCTAAATGGTTAAGCCCCCCCAGTAGCAGCAGCGATAAGGATGGTTTGATTCCCTGGATGACGCCCTTTCCAATGCCCCTAACACTGCAGCTGAACAGCCTCAGTGTCGGCATCACCTGTGGCTCAAAGCAGGCTCCTGAGCCACTGGATTAAAGTTAAAAACCAACCTTTTGCTGGTTGACACGTGCAGATCTTGAGCACCATAAGACAGCAGCTACAGCACTGACTGTAGGACTTCGTGCTAGTAAAAAATAAAAGCTGGTATCTCAAATGGAGAGAAAGGGACAGAGTGATGAACACAACACGTAACCCAGCTCAAAACCAACTTCACCCCGAGCAGGAACGAGCCCCAGCACGGAGAGTGGGATTCTCAGACAAGATCTCAATACACCAGCCCTGCACAGCAGCGCAGGAGGCAGCAAAACAAAACACATGTTTGTCAGCAAACTAAACCTGAGAGGTTTCGTTTTCGGGGCACTGCCTGGAGTGGTGTCCATATAAAACTGATTTTCTCAAAGTCAGGGATTTTTACAGAAGCTGAAGCTCCCTAAAGGCGAGCAGCTGTCCCCAAAGGATGTGTCGATCTAGGAGTAACTCAAGCTCTCAGGAGCTATTGTGTAGTAAACAGGGCTCAAACAGGTACAAGATCCTATCAATGGTAACAATTCAGGGGAAACCAACAGAATACAGATATTTAGAAAGCAACTGACCCTTTCTTAGGCAGCTGAGGTCCAGATCATGCGACATTTGGAGATTTACAGCTCTCTCCCCACTACATGACACAACAAAGTGCAGCATCATTTATCATGCTACTTCTGATTCAAATAAAACTGTGAGAGACCAGGAGGGCTGAGGGATAAGTCACAGTTCCTGTCTGGCTTCTGGGTTGAGGTCCAGTCCATGACAAAGGTGGGAGAACGAAACAGAGTGTGGATTCTTATTTTTTTTTTCCTTGTCTCTTTTATTTTTCTAAAAAAACCTCTGTTACTCAGACATTAACTGATGAGAACACATACGAGGACATGCAAAAGGAGAAGACAGGTCTGAAAGGCTGGAAAAAAGAAAAAAAAAAAAAGACCAACAAAAGAAAACTGCAAAGAGATTTAAACAACAAGGAGTCACAAAATAACGTGACTCTCGGGAAGGTGGGTGCAGGCAAGGCAACAGGGCGAGCATGCAGACTGAAACGAGAGCAAAACGGACGCCTTTGTGACGAGCAAAATGGGGCTTCAAACCAAAACGCCAACGTCTGTCTGTGTGTGTTTGTGTGTGTGTGAGAGAGAAAGAGGAGGGGGGAGAGCACAGAGGGGAGAAAGAGTAGGGGGCAGAGAGAACAAGCAGGAGAACAAGCGTACATACGTGAGCTTGAAGGCTTTCGGGAAACAGCAAGGTCATGGGGGTTTAATACTTGGTGCGGGCATCAGCCTAGATTTAAAGAAAAATAAAGGCTGACAAGTATTAGCGACCTTTTTGGGGAAAGCAGAACATTGCATAACGCACACGGGTCAGATTTTCCACAAATTCAGAGCCCAGTCCAGCTGCTGTAGCACTGGTCCCAGGAGAGGCTCTCCAGGTATTCACACCCCCCTTCCCGAGCTTTCTGATAGGTTTACCTGCAGGATTAGCACTAAAGGCACCGTGTGAAATGCTGATGGACCAGTGCGTACGTTCAGATGGACTGAGGGACGAGGGAGGGCAGAAGACAGACCGGGACACGCGTGGGACACTGGTTACCCTCTGCAAAGGGCAGCCAGGTCATCGACGGGTGTCGGGAGGATCGGCACAGGGAAGGGTGTTGGGTAGGTTTTACGGAGGGGCTGTGCCAAACCAGCAGAAGAGTGGGGAAGGCTGTTAATCTGAGCCACAAGTAGCATGCCATGAACAAGAGCAAGCGTCTGGATGGAACTGGGATGAAATTTAGGTCTGATTTTTCTTTTTTTTTTTTTCAAATGGGAACTCCAGACAAGACTGGGAGTCTGGCATTCCATGGGTGTGTTTTTTTTAACTGCCTGCAGGGTAAACAGACCATTTTGTTTCTCCTTCTGTGACAAGCTCGCCCCGAGGTTCTTGCACCAGCACAAACACCTTTAGGAATCTAAAACATAAGAAAGACAAAAAGAGAAGAGACTGGATTAGAAAGAGGATGGGGAAAACGGGATCCCTTAAGAGCAGCACTGCCTGCAGGAGGTTAAAGGAAATACAGCGTCCAAGCATCTACCAGGTTACAAGGGGTTAAGGAAGGTGCCTGAAATCAGGAATACACTGTCAGTACTCAGTCACCCTCAGACTAAGGATGAGCATCACTCCAGAGCGAGACCCTGCCAGCACCTTCTCAGTGCAACAGAGAAAACAAGTGGCTTTTCAGCTTTCCTTCTGCAAAGGAGCGCTGCATCTGTTCAGTGACAGCTCCACAGACCACAAATGACAGCAAATAGCAGCAAGGAGCAAAAACAAGGAGCTGAATCCAGCCTGGCTACCTGTTCCACAACAGGCTGCAAAGACCTTTCGTCCTTAAGTGAAGCCCAGAAGCAAAGAGGTGAGAGCAGCCTTCGCCTCCAAACCCACCCTCTGTCACATTCCTGCACCCACAGACTCCAGTTGAGTGAAGTCTTCTCTGTGGCCAAGTGAAGCCACAACCCAGATGTGTGATTTGGCCAAAGAAGCTGCTGTATCCAAGCACAGGATGAGTCCAAAATTCCCTCGCACTCAAGAGATGGGGATCCTCCTACTCCCCCTTCCATACACTCCCATAAACAAAAAAAAGCCCAAGTGACAGCACGAAGTTTTCACAGAGGCAAAATGAAATTTTTCCTGAAAAGGAATTTCATTTGTACTTGGTGGAGGAAGCAGCTCCAGGCCATTTGCTCTCCAGTAGTAAAGTTACACTAAAGTTAAATGCCATTAAAAAGAAAACTCACGGGAATGAGAAAATATAACGTTTATTAGAAGAAGACACCAAGGTACATCAAGCTACGAAAAGATTCCTGACAGATGATGATTCTTTAAAAAATAAGAATGGAAACGGAACAGCCACACTGGCCAAATTTCAAACATTAACACAAACCAGAGGTTTCTATGCCAGTGCAACCAGATGCAGGCAGTGAGTAACCCAAAACACTTACATCAGAGGGACTGAGCAGTTACCAAAACAACAGCTAGGTTACGCCTATAAAACCATTTATATTTGTACATATATAAAAGGATAAAAACAATTCAAGTTCAAGTAACTTTAGTTTTTAAGTTATGTTATATACAGTTTCTTTATACCGGGAGAGCTAAGGGCAAGTATTTAACAAAAGGATTTTAAAAGCCACAGTCCAGTTTATAATTTCTGTCTCCTAAATAATTTGGCAAGCATTAAATAATCAGATATATCCTAGATAAAAAGTGCATCAGCGTGGTTAACTTTCACCTATTTATTTCTATGAGTCAAGGCTCTGCACAACGGTTGCAGCTGCAACATGGAACCACAGAGCTGCCTGCAAGGTTTGTTGATAGAACTGGGGTGAGGGGGAACAGACCCAGAGTGGCGAAGGAGCCAACAAGCCATCAGCCCACAGCTCCAGAACTTGTATTTGGGAGGTTGAACATCACAAACCAGCCCCTATTCCTTGTGTCACCCAAGCAGCTGGTCTTGCTGGGAGAAGCGGACACAGCATTTGTGTTGGGTGCAATAGAGTTTATCTGAAGCTGATCATTCCATGCACATTCTTCTAGGTTTCCCACTATTTCAGAACATCCCGCTTTGCTCCCCAGCAGATTCTGAGGTGCTAGAGTCAATAACACGGAGCGGTCAGCCCAACGAGTCCCTGGTTACTGTTATCAACCGGTGTCAGCACCAGACACTCAACAGGGGCAGAAAAACCCTACCAGAAGCTACACCCTTTGTGCAGAGGAGTTTTCTTCCCCATCCCCTAGCGGTCAGAGATTGGTGCATGCCCCAAAACACAAGTTAACATCCAACAGATCCAACTCTTAGTCTGTAGGGGCTATTTATAGCATTTGTAACAGTTTCCTGCATGCGTCACAAAGAGAACGAGTATGTGGCTCTCGTTTGTACTAGGAAGGACAATAACGCTGTTTACAACTAAATTCTTACAGTCGGGCCAGTGCTGTCATCGGCAGTGATGCACATGGGAATTTCAAGAGGCACCAGCTGAGCGAATGGTACCTAAGAGAGTCTTTCATTGCTGGCGATAAGACATGTGCATTCATCTCTTCTAAAGAAAACCTTCTGGCACACAGCTCTTACAACAAGCGTAGCAGCAAACCAGAAGAACAAAAGGTGGACAGGCCTATGCAAACCTACTCAGAGATTTTCTGAAGTGATTTGTACCCATCTGGAAAGAAAAAAAAAAAAAAAGGCAGAACAAGATAGACGTTACTGTTCTTTTTTGTGATAGGGTTTGCTTTCACCCTGTGACTGGAGAGGTGCTGTTGTCAGCATTACAAGCAACCCTCGATATTTTTATTGTTTTCTTCATTTTTTTTGTAGAAGGGTGACACTGCAGCACATGACTTACCTGTCCTGTTCATCTCGGGCTGGGGAGCAGAGCCCTGACAAGACAGGCTGCAGCCGACTGGAAAACTCGCCAGCTGCAAGGCAGCTTTTCACAACCCCTTTAGCAGTCGCGTGGCTCAGGCAGCGCTGCCTCGGGCTCGTGGCAGGTAAAGCCCAACCAGCACTGATTCTACTGACTGGGAGCACCAAAGACTCAGAACTGGTGTGGATGCTCCCACCCTTCGTGCAACGAACCTTTAGAGGTACCAGTTGCTCCAGCTTCTTCCCCAAACTGGAAAGTTTGCAAATACACTTACAGTATCATCTTCAGGTAAGTCATAGTTTCCATTTTAAATACACGAGGAGTGAACAAAGTCACTTCTACTAATGTATTAAAAATCAAAAGAGAAATCTGCAGCTTGCTACAAGGTTTGCCTTTCACTTCCCCCAAATCTTTACACTGCTAACAAGACATTTCATGGAAAGTTCTCTTGTAGCTTTTCTTTTTAACCAGAGAACTGAGGAACGAGGGAGGTAAATCTTATAATTTTGCTCCTGAAGTCCAGCAAAGTTAATGGAAAACCTTAAAAGCCTCCATCATTGCTGTAACTATTTCAGCCGTCTCTTCCAGCACCGACTGCATTTGTACGATCATTCAGCAGCATCTTACAAGTTAAATGATATCAATTAAATCATAGATTCTACGATTTAAAGGATTTAATCATTAAAAAATCATTAAATTTTAATCACAGATTCTGTGATTCTATGAGCTATGTGCTAATATGATTTCCTGGTGGATATTGCAATGCTCCTGCCTCTCCAGATGGGTAAGTTAAATACAAACATTTGCTACCATTGCTGGCAGGGCTGTATCAGAGTTTCTCACCCCACCCACAGATCTGATTTGCTTTACTTCCCATCCAAACTCCTGCTCTGCCTGTAAGGAGGTGATGTGCTCTAACATTCCACTGGTGTGAACCATGCTGCGTATCTAAGGGCTGGAGAGCCTCGCTTGTTACTTAAGACAGATGTAGTTGCCACACTGGTTTAGCTCTTTCAAGCAGCCTACACTGCCCAACAAGGAATTTTCCAGCAGAATAATAATGTTGCTTTCAGCTCTTGCCACACACAAAGCAAGTCGGTGTCCAGAGGAGAGAACACTGGGATAGGACATGGTATCTCCCATTCTGTGCTTTCTGCCTTGTTCTGAGTATGTAAAATCCATGTACAATCCACATTCCTCTTTCTAAGGTTAGTAAAAGCCAACAAAGAGGCTGAGGTTTTTATGGTCTTCTGCATCCTAACTAGTCCTGTATTTGCCAACACAAAATTACTGTATTATGCAAAATAAATCATGATCCCAGATGTTCCTCTGCAGCAGACAAGGCACTGCACTGTTCACTGTGCTTGGGCCCAGTATTAAACAGGTGAAGTTATAGGGTTTTACAGAGATGGTAGTTCTCCTCTCTTCAAACTTACACAAAACCCAAGAATTGTTCAGTTTTCTTTTAAACTGGATGGGGCAGCTTGTTTCAGACCAAGAACTCTAAAAGTCTAGGAAACAACAATAACCTGAAGGATTGAGTGACTGAAAACCAACTATAAGCTGTTTAACAATGGACTTCAGATACATCTGGATTTGAAACAGGACTAACATTTTTTGATTTCTCCATCTGTCATGTAACTAGGTTTTCACGGCACAAGCATCTATCCTATCCAGGATTCCCCTGCAGCACCACTTGCTTACACAACACACCTGGTTATGAGGGGTTAAAACAACAAAACAGAAGATTGCCAAGTCTAAGCTCCAACTGTCTTCATTGATGTTGTGTGAGCAAAAGATGAAACCATGAATTATGGTCATCTGAAAGAGCAAATGCATTTTCTGAAATGTATCAAGGAGGGAAAGAATAGAGGATCTTCCTCAACGTTTTACCAATTTATCAAGGACCACAGAGCGCAGTGCAGACAGGTTTTGGCAAGATCTCTCCTTCCCCTTCCAAATGCACTAACTACACGACAACCAGGTTTCAATCTCCAAGGCCCACAGAACACACGAGGTTCTGAAAAGCTACCGCACTGAGACGCGAAAAGATATTTCCTATATAACATTCCACTGAACCAGTTTGGGACAAAGATCTGACTCGTGAGCGTGTCTGAATGCCACCTGGATAGCCAAGGAGAGCCCGTACTACCCCAAAAGGCTTTGGGTTTCCTGCTCTAAGCTGGGCGTGCAATGATAGTGTCAGATGAACAAGCACTGTCTAGGAAACACTGTCTTTCCCCTCCAGTTTCACAGTCTACAGCACTACCTCTCTCTGATCAATAAAAAGCAGTACAGCAAGCCAGATTAGTCCCCGTACGGAATAATGCACTTTGAGGCATTGTACAGACTTTTCAAAGGCTCTATCTGTAACCCAGAGCAGTTTCAGGGTTGGGTATCTCTGTGAAAGCAAATAAAGTGATAATAATAATAGTATTAAATATAAGTCATAGCACCTTTGGCATTTTTGTCCAAATAGACTTCAACATACGACGTAGGGACATAACCCTCCTCATCTTCGTTCCTTCGGATTCGTGTCCACCCATCGCCTTTGTCTTCTTCTATTACATAGAGCATTTCTCCTTCTGCTACAGAAATTGTTCCTTCATTCTGACCTGAAAGACACAGCAATGAAGACAGAGTGTGGAGCTCAGGCTGTCTGGTACAACGGGAACCGCAGACGCGGTGCAGGGCGCTCAGGGCACCTTCAGACGATGTGCTCACACAACCTTGGTTGCATCACTAGCAGTACGAACAAGAACGTGTGATTCTGGAGAATTCTGGGGATTCTGCACAGTGTGTGCATGAACAATCAGATAAATGTTGCCCTGACATCAGTTTTGAGGCTTTCTTCTTGCGGAGCCCATGCATAACAGGAGAAAAATCACTGTCTTAGTGCCCTTCTAAGAAAGAGAATCATGCCAGAGCCTCACATACCCTTTCACTGTCTACTTAAGCACTGCAGAGGTTAAATGCATGTCTCCCATTTGTGCTTGGTACATGAATTAAAAAAAACAGTACGCGAAATCAGAGTAAATGCTGAGCGATACCTTCAAATGTGTAGAGTGCTTTACATGTCCCTATGGTGGGTAGTGGTTCTTCATCATCAAATTCATCATCAAAATCTGTTGCCGGTACTTTCATCTCAGTCTCCTGACTTTGCTCTTCCGTGTAACTGCCATCTGGGCTGCTCAAGAGAGGAAAATACACAGCAACTATAGCGACCGGTTTCAGAAGCAAAGAGAATAACTTGCTTACCAGACACTTAAAGCAAGGTGAGCAACCATAGCTGCTCAGCAATTCCCAGGCACACTCAAAACTGGCTGCTACACCAGCAGCTGTCACAAAACAATAGGGACCAGCCATTTTTCCCCTCAAAAGCTGTGAAAAATGCACCTTCACAGCAGTGAGTGCAGGGGCTATTTCAGAGTTCATTAGACTCAGAAATGCAGCTCTTTAAGCTGCAATCTTCCATATCACAGAATCACCGGGTTGGAAGAGACCCATCAGATCATCGAGTCCAACCATTCCCATCAAACACTAAACCATGTCCCTCAGGACCTCGTCTACTCGTGCCTTAAACACCCCCAGGGAAGGCAAATCAACCACCTCCCTGGGCAGCATATTCCAATGCCCAATGACCCTTTCCGTAAAAAACTTCCTCCTAATCTCTAGCCTAAATCTACCCTGGCGGAGCTTGAGGCCATTCCCCCTCGTCCTGTCCCCTGTCACTTGGGAGAAGAGGCCAGCTCCCTCCTCTCCACAACCTCCCTTCAGGTAGCTGTAGAGAGCAATATGCTGCAATCGGTGTGTAAAAACACTTCATGGATTTAGTCTGGGTAGAGAAAAGGTTTCCGAATGCTGGATTGCTGCAGTTCTGATGAGCAAACCAAGGAAAGCGGCTCCAGTTGTGGGTCTGAGCAGGCCAGCTCCATACAGATACTGTACCTCTCCCGGTCCTGCGCGCAGCTGTTCACTGTTGACGTGTTCTGGGCTTCGTAGAGTCCACTCTGCCGCCGCGCCTGTTCCGTCCGGGCAGGTAACCTGCCCTCCACCTCAGCCAGCCAGCCCTGCAGGGAAAGCAGCCTCATGCATCTCATGCTTCACCTTGCAAGGGGGGCGGATTTATAGAGCTTTTACTTTGCTGCGTCATAGCTGACATTCAGACTAAAATCAGTCTGTAAACCTATTGAAGTATTTTCCTTCGGGTTGCAATTGTCCAGGGGAACAGATTCTGTACTCTAGGTGTATATTAAATCTATTGACCTTGCAAAAAACCCCACATTTATTGAAAACTCTGGGTTTTTTTGACACTAGATGCTGAAAACACCAACCCGAGATGCAGTTCACAACAGCTGTGAGAGGACACTGCTGCTCTAGTCACAATTAAGCAAAGTGTGGCAGCTTAGAGTGGTCGCACTATCACCACAAACAGTGATCTCAGTGACTGCTGAGTGCATGAGGATTAAAGCCAAGTATGAAGAAAGAGCCAGTGATTTTCAAAGTAATGGATATTAGAGACAACAATTAAGAAACATCTCAAATTAATGGGCTGTATCTATTTCTGTACATAGTACGACTTCGAGAGTGAAGTCTTTCCTGAGCCCTAAAATCCTTCTGGTGTAATTATAATGGCTTCATATATTCCAAATACTCCTTATACTCTTGAGATATTCCCTCTCTAAGAAGATTGTTGTTCAAGGCAGGTTATTCCTTGAAGTACGTTGCATCTAATACCTCCTGGCTTGCTGTTACGACTATAAATGGTGCTTCACATGGCTGTTCCTTTGATTTTCTACAGACATCTGTAACACGACGCTTCAAACTGTTTAATTAATTAAATAAGCATCTGAACACCCCCCAGGCAGCACATCATCTCTCATCCACCACTTAGCCCGATTTATTTTGGTGGCAAATCAAACAGCAGGATCACTCACTGGCTGATAGTCACAAGAAATGGTGCATCTTTACGTCCTACAAACAGGCTCAGAGCTATCAACTAACACAAGTGCTTAAAAAGCACTTACCTATATACCTAGCAAGGAAACGCATCTGGAAAAGCAATGAAACATCTGCTTGGAAATGAGCATGTGCTGAGCTACTTGTTATTGAACTCTCTCTTCCCATACCTCAAATTTCTGAACTTCTAATCGTAGCTTTTCAATGTTCTGTTCAAGCTCTGCTAATCTGTGGTCCACGCTCGCTGCATCTCCCATCTGGGGGTTCTTGATATACACGTCTTTCATTTTTGTTAAGGCATCTCTAGAAGACACAGGAAAAATAGAACATGTGTTAGTGCAGCTGGGGGAAAACACCTTTCTCTGAGGGCTAATGAAATTAAAAATTAACTGCATCTTTCTTAATCTGTGGTTCACACCTGATAGGTTACAAAAGTAACTGAGAACATACAAGTAATTTTGCTCTGCACAGAACCAGTCATTAAAAACAACAGTAAAATCACTTGCCAGAACAGAATTCAAAGTCACAGAGGAAAAAAGCAAGTGACACCATCACCTACAATGTAACAGGATAGAAACATAAGCCAAACTCTTCAAGGCCCTACATGAAAAGGAGCTCCTCGCTCTACAGGCAGCTGATGCTTCTTCATGTGAGCAAGGCTGGTGGGAGCCTCGCTCGTGGATCACGAGGTGAAACAGAAGAGATGCTGTGTTGGTACAAGCACACAGAACATTTAGACCAAATGATCCAATCTCTGTGTGCCCCACTTGAAGAATCTTAGCAAAAAAAAAGATTGAATTGTTGGACAGTGGCTTTTTGCAAGGCTAAAAGAGGAATTTGGTATTGACTTTTAGCCTGGCACGTTCTTTTATTTTGTACTACAAGTTCTACTTGCTAACCCTGGGGAGAAAAAAATGAATTTAAAAAAAAAAGACCTCACAACCACTGCAATGAACAACAGCTTCAGCCTTCTAGATTAACATCATTCCAGTCTTTGGGGCACAAACAGTTGCATCATCCTCCATCACAGGCTGAAATCCAGTTGAGAAACTGGGACAAAGAGCTGGACGTGGACATATTAATAATAAAAATGGAGTGCGAACTAGAAATTCTCACCCAGCCTCTTGCAGTTTGCCTTTTGCAACCCAAATAATTCGCAAGATATTTATTTCACACTGCTTAAAATGAAGCTCCATCCAGATGGTTTACGTTTGTCACAGCGCAGCAACAGATGGACCTCAGGCCACATAATGCAACCCTCCATCCTGTGAAGTTTTTTACCAGACTCTTCTTTGGAGCTGTTATGTATCTACCCAGATGCCAAGCACCCAAGGTTTCAGAGATGTCAATTTTTGAAGCTTGTGGTACCATAAACCAAAGATGAAGGTAGCACACACCTTCAGGAGCTCCCCAAGGAAAGCCTACGAAGCGCTCACTCGCAGCAGGGCGCTGCCGTTGACCCGAGTCAGCCTGAGGCTCCACTGAAGCAAATCAGTTCTCTGCGTGATGCTGTACGTCTCAGAGCTCAGAGAAGCTGATTTCTGAGCTGATTTCCTGTATTACTGGCACAGCTATTCAGCTTTTCTCTAGGCATTAGCTGGGGGAAGAAAGGTTAATACGAGTCCCACGACTCAAGTTAACACTCTTTATATTCTAGAGTTTCCCACCGAACTCCTGACAATCACAACCCTGTGCCGGCCTTTGCCTTGTGCGCCTAGAAAATGGGAAAAAGAGTGGGTGGCAAGGAAGTGGGACTGCTCTGAGGCTGAAGCCCTAAGGGACAATATTGCAAACATGAGTCATGATTAGTACTATTTATTTTTTTTAACTCTTACTTAACTGCTGGTGCTACATCCTCAATTGGATACTATCTTTATTTAACGTAACTTCATTCTGCTCTGGTTTCGTATCACACTCTGGTGCTGGGTTATCTCAGAAACAATACAGAGCAGGAAGAAAATCTGTATAGAGGCAAATATAAGTGCAAATGTAAAACTCAATCACATTTTCCTTCGTGATATAAAACACAAAGTAGAAAGTTTGGGTTACTAGACCAAATAAAAGGTTTTTCAAAGCAAGTTAGCAGAACATATAGGCACATCTGTATAAAGGTGAAGCAAGGACAGAGGAGACGAGAGGCTAAGTCTTGAAATCACTCAAGGAAGAAGAGTTCTGTCCCTTGCAAACAAAACACTCTGAATCTTTACTGCAACTACAGAATGCAAACAAACACAAAGCGACACACAGGGGCTGCCAGAATCAATAAAAAAATGTGTAACTAAAATAGTGCTATTCTCAACCAGGATGATAAAAGAAGCCTGGTAGAAAAAGCACCCACAGAAGCACAGCAGTCATTATCTTCCTGCTTCCAGGAAACATAAGCTACAGCTCAGAGAGTCTTAAGATACACACAGATCAATCAGCACTTCTGATGATGCTGTCATGCTCATAATAGCTTCTGTAGCTGGGATCTATCCATGTCCATCACACAGTAATAGGTGCTCTGCTTCACGCTGAAAAGCCTACAATTGTACCTTTGACTAAGGCTGTATTGACACTCCAAACTTTCCCAAAACCATCTTCAGGAACGGCTCCCATCAAGAAACAAACTGAGTGTGCCTAACAGCAATCTTGGTCTGCTTGCCCACAAAAGCCCAAGACAAAAAAAAGGAAAAACTGCTTCTAGTTACTTCATTTATGTCATTCCCATCCTTACGCCAGGATCTCCTCATGTTGTAACTCCTGAGACAGGATATATTACACTGAGATGAAGAATGGAATAAAGAGAAATCCAGCTTTTGCTCCAGCCCTGATCTACTTCATCCAAAATTAAACTGATTTCAGGATTTGAGTTGCGCAGAGCCTTGCATCACTGAGATGTTTTTGACTGGATGTAACCTCTGGTTGTTTTTTTTTTCCCTTGGAACAAAACCTTAAACAAACCTAGAAACTTGCCTTTAATTGCTCTTTCTTACATATAATTGGTTTCTGTTCTCCTACGGGACCCCCTGTTTCATCTTTCATTGGAGGGGCTGACATACCTTTGATCCATCTCCTTCTGAATGTCTTTGTTTAGTTCATCAACTTTTTGCTGAAGTTTCTTTCTTCTTTGCTCTGGTGGGAGGTTGCTGAAGTCTTCTGGCCCTGCTCCCTGGACAGTGGGATGGAAGGAAAAAGGAGAAGAATCAGAGCCAGAAAGAATCTTTCAGGATTGCATTTTGAAAACAGCTCACAACAGTCTGTGCAATATTACAATGGTCTGAAGCACTGTTATTCTTTCTACTGAGATGTCTGCTAGCAGTTGGGATGCCCTAGGGATAATCTCAGGACCACGTCCTGCTTTCATACCAAATGGGAGATGGGAGATCACCAACTAAAGAATACCAGAATCCAATGGCAAAGCCGAGAATCTGTCTTTATCCGTAGTTATAATCAGATGTTACTTAACAGAGTAACACACCCAGGCTAATCTTCCCTGCCTTCCCTTACTCTGCTACACAGCATCGCCATTAAGCAATTTCAAGTTCTTACTCAAGTGTCGCAGTCACGCTTCTAATGTTCACTATTAATTGCTGGCTCAGTCTGCATAGCTTGAGTGCCGGTCCAATACAGTTAATTGTGTCAGGGCTCTCCTGAACGCACTAAAGTAACAGAAGTGCCTCTGCTGGCCCTCTGCAATCTAAAACTATGTTGCACGATTTCCAGGATGCGCATTTGATGTCCAAGTCTCTCAAATATTCCCCTCTCATTTGCTCTAGCATAACAATCAGGAGTTGTATCAAAGCCACAGACTCAATCAATCTGAAATCATAACTGAAGAATACAAGTGAAGCCCACAGTGATTACCTTTGTGCGATTCTGCTTGAAAACCCCTTTTCTGCCTTCAAACTGCTATGCTGCTTCTTGATTGCCTCCATTTAATATACCACGTAGATTAAAAAATGTATCCATACTATTTTCTTAAAAAAATCACCAATTTTTGTCTGGCAGGAGGACAAGGGAGACAGTTGGGGGGGCCGGGGGGGGGCTATACTGAACATACACCAATACTAATCAGTTGCACCACAAGGGAATGAGGTTCTTGTATGTTATCTTGAATTTATACAGGTTTTTCTTAGCTTGCTTTTTGTTCATTCCACATCTCATTTCTAAGGGGGAACACCAGCCTATGGGATAAAAAAAGGGTAAAAACACAGAGCAGAGTAATCAAATCCAGGGCCCAGCAGCTTACTGAAAGCTTGTGAGCAGAACTGTAGCATTAGCCTTGCTAAGATGCCAAATCTCTCTCTGAGGACCGTGATTTAGTGGACACCCTGGCACAAAAGCCGCCCATTAGACCCTTTCAGCTCTGCACCGAATGTGCTCTGAGACAGAGAGCTCTTTCTCCTGCATTTGCAGAACAAGCGGTTTAGCAAGAAAGCGCGTAGGTGTCAGAGGGATGGAAAAAAACTACAGACAGGTCACCATCTCCTCTGGTCCGGCCATTTCAAAGCAACAGAACAGGCAAACCTAATGAAATCACTGCCACACTGATTTTCACTAAAAGATGACATATACGTCTCATTAATGCTTGACCATCTGTGTAATAACACACTTATAACTTCATTTCATGAGACAACAAGAAAGCAAAGAGAAGATAAATGAAGGAAACATAAGTAACGCTCATTCTAAAACTGTAACCACATGAAGTCCTAGCTGTGCCTTCAGTACTTGCTGTGTGTGGTACAGAACAGATCTATTTTAATTCAGTCATTAATAATATTTTGCTTGACAGTAACTCTCACATCACATCAGACATGAGAATGATTCAGTATATTTTATGGATAACCTATGCACTAAAGCTACATGTATCTTCTAAAGACAAAGCATCTGGATGTAGCTTTGTAAATAAACAATCACTCACAGGTAAGACTATATAACATTCTCAGTTGTAACCAGAAGAGTCAGGTATGCTTGAAAATACCCTCAGCTATACATTAGAAGAATGCAAGAGATGTAGATTTAGAAAAGCATCTTATTTTTCAATCGTCACCTTCATTCAAAATCTCTAGCCTGGACTAAATTCAGTCTTTGTTCACAATGCTTCAGACCAAAGCATTCGTGTTGCATGCCTGAGACTGGGAGGTGATGTGAGACTATCCCATGCTCAGTAATTCCCCATCATCACAGAAGCTACGGTTCCTCCTGCAAAAGGAAGTGTCAAGGAGCAGGTTTTGCACATGCTGGGCACATTCCATGCTCTCAAGCAAAACCACAACTGGTCTCTCTCTGCTACAATAGTGAAGTGGGGGAAACGTGTGCTCTTTTTGATGTGCAACCACAGGGCCAGCAGTGCCAGTGCTCACTAGATCTCCTCGCATAAAGATAGGGGGATTTAGGAGACAGAGTCCCAAGATGACAGACCATGAAAAAAGAGGCCCAGTTTTGGGGCTGAAGCATATGGGGAGAGCATGGGGTTTATCAGCCCCAGTTCTGGCTCTCATACAGCTAGAGGACATAACAAACAAGCCAACTCCCTCCACCTGAGGTACACGTGGGTCTCAGTCCCCTGCACACCTTTCTGATCTGTGCAGTTCTTGGGGAACAGCCAGGTAATAATTTATTTTGGGAGGATTTATTCCTACATACAAAGGTCCAGCTCAGCTGCAGAACACCCTCACGTTGTGACCAGGAAAACAACAAATGGAGGTTCCTGTTATAAAAGCGTCTATCAGAACACAGGTTTGGCAAAAGCCAGAACAAGGTTTGGAAGTAAACAGTGTCTTCCACTGCTCCTCAGGCCCACTAGAGATCTTCAGTGAGGAGCAATATTGCTAACAGAGCCCGAGCAGCAGGACCTGAAACCTCCAGAGCGACAGCAGGTAGCTTCTACAGCCCATTTCCTCCAAACAGGTTGTTATGAACAGATCAACAATGATGTATCCAAGAACAATATATGTGTAGGAGGAAGAGAGCACCTGAAGGCACTGACTGGTATGGAACAAGAAAATTTCCAAGCTAACACAGCTAAGGTGCTACTGCAGATCCTCTGAAGCCTCTCCAAAACCTCAACCAGTTATTTGTGGCTCTTGCATGCCGGCGTGAAGTGGGGCAGCAAATCAGTCCCACACTCCTTGTGACTGGGCTCTCAAAGGGCAGAGGAATGCAGACAAGCCGTCGGGAACAAGGTGTGGAGTATCTCACACAATCCAGTACCTCGTGTATGAGGTTCAGCACATAATTTGCTTTCCCAAGAATGTTCATCCCTTCCCCTTCCAACTCAGCAATATATTATCTTACCGTAGTTCAAGAAACCTTCCAAGCTGCATCCAAGATAGAATTTAGGATTCATATGCATGGATCTCTCTCCAATTGCGAATTCAAATCAGATTGAGTTAACCTTGTTGGTTAAGGTTTACAGTACTTTTAATTAATATCATTATTAGTTATTCTGAAGAACTACATAGGGCTGTAAAATGTAGGTGATAACGAGGTAGATTTCCAGTAACACCTTGATAAGGAAAGCAAACTTTGCAGCTATGTTACACAGAGACATGCATTTCGCTCTGGAAAAGGTCCAGCAAGCAGAGATATTTTTTTCTCTTTTAATGTTTTATACATAAAGTAGCAGAATTACTTGATACTTTTTTTTTTCTACATTTTCATAGCCCTAGATTACGAAAGTGAAAACTAAACTATATATTAGAGTTAATTTTTAGCAGCTTATTAGAGAGACTGAATTCTGATCACCTCTATTAGACTCCAGACCTGTGTATTCAGAGTTATCTGATAAATATCAAAAAAAAAGCAAACACAAAGAAGAAACAAAATTTAACAGTTAATTTCAGTGTCATCTCACACGTGGCACAGTGCACATTAAAACACACACAGCAAATTGTGATTAAAACACAGGACAGGCATGCTGAAAATGTGCTTACCAGCTTGAGAGAAAGCTTCATGTAAAAATTGGAGAGATATGGGGGGGGGAGGGAGAAAGAGAAAAAAACAACAGTGCATCAGTAGAAGAGGAACTTGTTCAGACTGACAATAAAACGACACACAACCCCCTTGCTGTTGGAAGGCAAAATGGGAAACACTAACAGGTCTGTGCGAAAGTTCACAAGATGGGCCAGCGCTACCAGGCAGCTGCCGTCTGCTCGATGGAAAAAGAACCTCTACACGTGGGTGCTGGCACTGCAGGAGAAACCCAGTCTGGGTCGCCTCATTGACAGCAGCTCCAGCGGGTTTACTCATGACAGTGACAGCTAAGGGAAAGCTCTCAGAGCTTGCAAATACAAGACATCTGAGGGAAAGTCCTCAGAACTTGCAAATACAAGTCACTCCAGGTCAAAACCATGTAGTCGCCTCATGCCAAGGCTTGGGAGAGGGATAACACTCAGCCAAACCCAGTGACAAGGTGAGAACAGCACTTGGCCTCCAGCGGGGAAGGGCACAATGGGATCTCGAGCTATTTCCTAACTCCCAGTCTTATGTCCAAGTACAAGATCCCTGTTGATTGCACACAGTGCTGCCCAGGCAGTCATTTAAAGTCATTTCATGCTCTTGAACAGTTCAAAAACACTCAGTCTCAAATGCACTTTGGCCACAATCAGGACCAAGAAGGAGGGAAATAAAAAAACTTCTTCCCTTAACACTGAATTGATTCTATGACAGCACAGTAAGACATTATTTAAGTTCCTTGAAAAACATANATAACACTCAGCCAAACCCAGTGACAAGGTGAGAACAGCACTTGGCCTCCAGCGGGGAAGGGCACAATGGGATCTCGAGCTATTTCCTAACTCCCAGTCTTATGTCCAAGTACAAGATCCCTGTTGATTGCACACAGTGCTGCCCAGGCAGTCATTTAAAGTCATTTCATGCTCTTGAACAGTTCAAAAACACTCAGTCTCAAATGCACTTTGGCCACAATCAGGACCAAGAAGGAGGGAAATAAAAAAACTTCTTCCCTTAACACTGAATTGATTCTATGACAGCACAGTAAGACATTATTTAAGTTCCTTGAAAAACATACACGATTTAATTCTTCAAAGGTTTACTTGGTACAGAGCCAAAATATTATGTTTTAGTTACTTTGGGAAAATAAAGCTAGAGAGAAGTGTGTGCTTCAAGGGCCGGCACAGCAGCGTGGCTGCCCCTACACCTGCCTCTGCCCTCATCAGGGTCAGGTTCAGCTCTCAGCAGCGCTGGAGGAGCTCCAAAAATGTTCAGGGAAATATTCTGAGTGGGTAGCTGAGCACCAAAACTACTGAAGTACTGCAAGACATCACCACAGATGCAATTCCAAAGGTTTTCCAAAAGCAGGGAGGCTAACAGTGCTGCCGGGCTGTCCTTGGTCTGTGCCAGGGAGCACAGGGGAGCTGCTGCTCAAGGTGAAAAATCAGATTTTAAAGGGAGGATTATAATCACATGGTGCTGTGCCAGCACATCAGGGACAGTGGATCTATGCTCCAGCTACAAAACAAACTGGTCAGGGCAAAACCACATGGGCTCGGTGCTAGAGCTGGGAAATGCTTCTTGCTCCAGGCAATGGTCTGACCTGTGAAGCTTCAGAACCTCTTTCCATTCCAGAGATCTCAGAGTGATTTTACTACCAACAGCTCCCAGGTACAGTGTCTCAAACAGATACTCTGCTTTTAGCAGAAGCTCAATTCTTTATGATCGTCTTTAAAATCAAGTTGGCTCCACTCCTATGATTTTTTTTGACAGCGTGTTTCAAGAAATACCCATTTTCCAAAAATAACAATTATCCTGAGTTACCAGAATTTGCCCAGTAATTCGTGCCAACCATTCAAGGAAAACACACAGCCTCGCAGTAAAGAGTGAAATGCTCCATGGGAACTGATGCGTTCAGCAGCAGCACAGCCGTTCAACTTCCCTCTGAAGTCCAGTCCATTAGGAAGTCGAGACATGATGATAATCACAGTGCAATAAAGAAATTCACTCTCTCCACTACGAGGCCATTAAAAAAAAGGCAAACACAGCCAATCCATCTGAGAGAAACGGCATACAGGAAGGAGAAAGAATGAGCTAACATATGCTGCTGAGGAAATTCAGTGCAGGCGGTTTTTGTTTGCATAATTGCTTGAGCGCTCCTGTGAACTTTAGCATAGACATGATCAGCACAAATTGAGATCCTTGTACATATATAAGACAAGACTCATGTTGCAGAATAAATATTTACCTACAAAGCACTCTATAAAAAGGCACAAATGTCGGCTACATGCGCTAGTTTCTAAACACTACTGCTCTAGAGGCACTACGCTACTGCGGGGCATCATCTGCATCAAGACTTTTCTTTTGCTGTAAATTCAGCAAATTGGAAAGGGGTTATAGACACTGGATGCCAAATTCTTATGCTGTTAAGTAGGACAAAAATAGAGAACTTTATTAATAGCATTTACAAATAGAACATCAGGGGTTGTTATAACCAGTACAAATAACAAAGCGGATCATAGATCGGAAACAATGAAATGCTGAAATAAGTCGTATTCAGTTTTCCATTTCTGAAATGTATTCATAATTTTACGTGACAGCAATTCAGTTTCTATAACAAATATAAGCAGATTGAAAACAAATCTGCATTAAAGACTAAACAACTACTTTTGCCCTTTCTGTTGGGTTTACACAGCTAGAAACTTGCTCACAGCTCCTGGGAGAAAGGGGCATTTTTCCCTTAAATGATCAAATAAATTACATTTCTTCAAAATGAGCAAATGCCATTTCAAGCTGTCAATTTAGAACAAGTCTAGCTTAGTCTTGCAAGGGGGAAGATGAATAGCCTAAGAGCCACAAGCTACAATAACACATGAGAGAGCATGAAAGCCAGCAAGTCCATGTGTTATTGGACAGTCACGGACACTAACCTCACTTACAGAAAAGAGGCTTGAAATAAACCACTGGACTTCCATACAACCAAGAGGTCATTTTCTTTCTGAGTGGTCCTGTAACCATCTTCCCATACTCTGCTTTATCAGGGTATCAGATTTAGAGGTCAGATATCTTGATTTCATGACCCATCACCGTTACAGAGAGTTCAGGGAAGCTGGAGAAACCTCCCTGGAGTGCTCCACGACCGATGCACAGTGTGTGTCACTGCACTGCAGTAAATCAGGGTAGGCTCACGATGCTCAAGAGCACATTCATAAAATAATTCGGAATATGTGCACGGAACCTGTTTGTAGCACTTGCTACAGTGAACTTCATACAGGTCCAGCCACTTGAATTGTGCCAATTTCAGCATTTCCAGGGCTATCAGACACTTTTCCTGCAGTGGCACAGTAAGCTGAAGCTTGCCTCCCACCAAATTTTCCTTTTTTTTCCTCTTTTACGAAGCGCATTTCCAGAGCACGCTCTAAGGGCGTTGTAAGTGGGGTTAGCGACTGTGCAGCGACGGTATGGGCCGATCACACCATACACGGACTTACAACATATTCCCTAGCCTCAATGGCACACGTGGGTGTCCCTAAAGTCCTCTTCATGAGTTCTTTGTGAATATACAAAGACTGTGTCTGCTGGTGAGTCAGCAAGAGAAAAGACATCCGTTACGCTGGAGACGAGCCCGGCACCTCTGTGTTTACTGCTTCTACAGCTTGGCAGTTAACTAAGCCTTTAAGAGGCGGCTTCCTAGAAACTACGTGAATATTAAGAGTTTAGCATTCTCTCAATAAAGCAGCAAACACCTTAAATATGCAAGGTCAAGAAAACATCTCTCTGTGCTAGAGTAAATCATGGCTTTAATGACCCCACCCACCAACCAAAAGGTCCTGGTCTTGGCACGGATTTATACATTTATGTTAGAATAACAAGAATTTCCAGGGGCAGAGAATGGAGCGGGTAGGAGAGGGGGGGTGTTTGATTTTGTTTGCTGTTTCTGCATGCGCACAGAACAACAAAGCACTGAGCATCCAGGCAGACCAACAGCTGAATGAGTATCTAGGGAGAAGACTGCACGGTGCGTCACAGAGGCAAGACGGGATGATAAGGGAAAACATTAATGGGGCAATGGAAATAAAATCACATTGTCATGAAGTCAACAACTTCCACCAAAAAGGAAACCACAAAAGTCTCTCCGTATGCCTTATCGAATGGTCTGGAGGCTGGAACTTGGGTGAGGAAAGGAATAGCTGCATCCCAGCTCGCAGACCCATCCTTCTCTGCTCAATCAGAACCCAGTTTCCAAGGCAAGAGAGAAAAGGCAAGTCCACAGAACGCCACACAGGGTAATTAACGGGTGTAAGTTCTGCCCCTGGATGCTGTTAGTTCAGGACTATTGCTCTTTAAATAAAGGTGCTGATGTTACTGCTGCTGGAGCAATAAAAGAACACAAAATTAATATCAACTAGCAGAATCCCAAGTCTTCTTTGTCCTCAAATGGAATTAGAAAAAGCAGAGCAAGCATAAATGAAATTATGACTTATGTAAGCGGTTCCTCATTTTTTTGTACTCTTCTGACTTTAACTTCCCTAAAGAGACAGTTGATTTTAAGTGTTCTACTACGTTTACTCTGCCTTTTGAAGAGTTATTAGAAACAGCACTCAAAAATGCTATGAAATACTCCTCTCCCTCCTTTTCTAGTTCTGATCCATGACAAGTGCTAGAATGGACATTTTTATTGTTGGGGTTATTAGAAAGAAGCTTTGAGGAACATACAAAAAAACTGATTAGAAAAGCACAGACAGGACTCAGCACCTATAGCTTTAAGCTTTTTCTTTTTTTTTTTTTTTAAACCAGACTAAAATTTCATATTGGCAGCAACCACTGATACTGGTATTGCTGCCCCTACGTTAAACCTGCATCTGTTGTAAATTGTTCAGGCATCTGATTCCTTCCATGAAAACAAGATTTACTGGCTTTTTGGTTTGGAAGCAAAATTAAAACCAGACTGGGCACAGGACATATCCTTACTAATTATATAATTAATTTTAACAGCCACCAGCGAATTTTCTGCTTCATCTTTCCAAATGCAATGTAAGATGCTAAACTAAAAATTCTAAGGAAATTACTAAAACATGCTGCCTCTCTAGACATGTTCAGATATCAAAGATTTCATGGTAGGATTATATGTGAACCCATTCACTCACTCTCATTTCAATGAGAGTGTCAATGTGCAGTTCTGCTGGTGACATTCATCCTGTTAAGGTCTAGACTCATTCACATTAAGTAGCTCCTTTCCACGCACTTCTTGAAGCCAGTGCTAAAAAGGAGTAGGATCCAGTCTCCTCTGATATAGATAATTTGCTATCGTGGTTTGTATAGGAATTAACAGCTCAATTTATCACCAGGGCATGGACTTGCTTGGCAATTGGGTTGAATACTCTAAAATAATCCTTCAGTGCCTTGCACCCCCTACTGCAAGGTGACTGGGGGGAGCAGATTTTGTCTCCGAACAAAACCAGCAGTGCAGAGACAATATTCAGAGCAAATGACATCATTCTGTGCCCAAAGACAAACGCCTGTTCCATTGTGCTGTCCTACTGGCTCCCTGCACGACCTTTCCGAAAGCTCCTTCACTGATGTATTTCTGTACAGATCAAATGTTCTTCTGTGTAGAGAACAACTGCCCTCTACGTCCTTCTAATATCTTCGGCAGCATCACAATCCAGTATCCATAAAATCACTGCTCAGGATACTGAGCAAAACTCAGATGCTCGCAGATTTGGCAGGAGAGGAATTGAGGAAATCTTATAAAACTTAATATGGTAAAAGCAGAATTAACAGTATTATCTGGCTATACTGAATACAAAGTGGGTCACATCAACCACATCAGCTGAAACAGACGCCAAGTCCTTATTTTTCATCTGATAAATTAACAGGATTTGGGGGTGGTTCTTTGCTTATCTTTCGCCTGGTTACAATTATTTTATTTTTGAAGGCTGTAGGGTATTTTCATGATCTTTCAGTCTGGCCATTTGTATAACAAATCACCAAGGACCTATGAAATGTGAACTTGAGAAGCTTTCAAATCAGCCAGAGCGAGCTGCCAGAGCTTTGCAGCCTCTCCGACGCTGTGTTTCTGGATGAATCAAGTGGCCTGAATTCGCCTCTCTGGAAAATGAGACAATGACCTGATCGCTGGCTTCCAACTCTGCAGGAGGAGTCAGGCAGGAAAAGTATTTACATACTAACATCCTGGTAGCTTATGGGGGAAGGAAACGAAATGGAGATTTAGCAATAGCATTTCCTTGCACGTTTTTAATGAACATGTCAGCAGAAACTTGAGCGATTCCAGAGGAGTCTATAGGAAATTACTCTCATTATTTCACTGTTCATACAACCCAATTAAAACCAATACAGCACGCAGGATTCATAGGACTTGCCTGGACTTCTCAGATAGCTAATACATGAAATGAAAGACTTTCCTTGGGAAATATTAAAGGCAAGTTCAGCCTGGAGAAGAGAAGGCTCCAGGGAGAGCTTAGAGCAGCCTTCCAGTACTTAAAAGGGTTATAGGAAAGCTGGGAGGGGGCTTTTCATCGTGAGAGGGAACGGTTTTAACCTGAAGGAGGGGAGATCGAGAGAAGATCTTGTGAGGGTGAGAAGGCCCTGGCACAGGGTGCCCTGAGAAGTCAAGAATGACCCATCCCTGGAGGTGTTCAAAGCCAGGCTGGGTGGAGCATCCCTGATCCAGGGGGAGGTGACCCTGCCCATGACCGAGAGTTGGAACAGGATGGTCTTTGAGGTCCCTTCCTACACAAACCATTCTGTAATTCTATAATTACTCATACACACTAAACAAAAAAATCGCACATGTGAAATACAAATTTGAGAAGTGCAAAACTACAACGAAAGGAAGGAGGTACATTTACAGAAACCGCCTCAGGACAACTTAGAAAATTCCTGCTTCCCCAATGAAAAGCACCAGAAATGGGATTTTGGGGGGGTTCTGAATGTCCCATTAAAGGGCAACTCCCTAGCAAAGAACTGCAAACCACTCTGTATAAAACATCTTTTTTTTAAATGTAATGTCTGTAAGCAGATGAGACAAAACATGGTTTCCAGTGCTGTTCTCAGTTCTCTGTAACTAACCACTGAAGTTCCCCACTGAAATCGTCTCTACTTTAATACAGCTCCAGCCCTCGGCCCTAAATGTCACTGCAGTCCTAGGAGCAAAATTTGGACCTTTTAAAGCAGTCACCTCCTTGCTGCACAGCCTGCTCCAAAAATGTTATAAAACACTGAACACTTGTTCCTGCTTCCTGTAATTTTTTATAGGAGGAAATAATTCTAAGGACCTTAACCTAGGAGACAAAGCCAGGCTACGCCAGCAACTTCTCAGCACAACTGTGACACGTGCAAGCTCCTGGGAAGATAAAGTCTTGGTTTGCTTGCAAAATGGAAGATTTTTATCTCAGTGACCTGTCATTTTATTTATATTTGATTAAGATCACCAATGAGAGCACTAAATTCAATTAAACTGCGTGTGTCACAGCAGTGGGAAGTGAAAGTCAGTTCAGAAACCAACAAAATCCGTGGGCTTAATGGGGAATGTCCAGAAAAAGACCCGCTGGCCTGAAATTCTAAACACTCTTCTAAGTAGGGAAGGCTGCAAGGACAGGCTAAACACAAAACTTGGAATTTTTCCCTAGATTCACAATGGTTCATCAGATAATGTTTATCAAATTCTTAAATAACATCTCTCCTCCCCTGATAAACACCTGCTGGGAAGGTCATTTACAGGAATCAAATCAAACCTTCCCATCGCACTGAAACTTCATGCTACAAGATGCAGTTAAGGCCCTTGGGGAGTGTTAGTCAAATATCTAGAGTCAATTGTAATCAATACATCCAGGTAGCTGTTGGGAACTTTAAACTCCACGTGCGCCCCCCAGTCTCCACCAACACGGCAGACCTGGTTCAAAGAGCACATGTACCACAAACAATTTTACTATCAGCTAGAATCTTTCACATCTAACCTGTTGTTTTATCTTAAGACTCAGACCTAACTAAGTAAGTGAACACAGGTTGTGCTTCAGGTGCTGCAGAGGAAGAGTTTCTGGAAAATAAACGGGAGTCCTCTTCCCACTACAGAAAGAGGGATCAGATCTCTTCAGGGAGACGCCTGAACTTGAACCAACTGATGGTTGAACTATTTTCTAAAATGCCTCCTAATTTACTCTCCTCTTGACACCAATATTGAGCTGAACTCACCCTGCAGAGAAGAAAACTTCTTTCATCAATGTGCAGTAAAGCTCTGAATGATGCTCCTCCATACACCCTCTGCCACAGACATAAGCAGGGCTACTAAATTACTCTGATTTCTGCATGACTGTTACTCAATGTTCATCTCTTCCTGCCATACTTTGGATAATCTCCACCTCAAAAAACAGAATGAGTATTTTTCATCAGCAACTGTACTTTTTGTGGTTTCATGATGGGTTTTTTGACTAGAAATGGCTTCACAGGTTTGGGATTCCTTGGGTTTGTCTACATGTTATGATAAACCACAATGGATTCATTCACAAAACAAAAGTTTTACATAACAGAACGTGCAATAAAAGCGTAAGAAAGCAAGAAAAGAGAAACAAAGAGAGAGAGGTATCCAGAGGAGAACTTACCCCGCGCTTTAGGCTCCTGAAGCAGTGGATTTTGGGTTTGGAGGTCATGAACTCGTTGAAGCGATGGGAGAGGGGTTCCTTTTGCTGCTTGGGAGACTGGGGGCCGTTGGGAACAGCAGAGGGTGAGGCAGAGGCAGGGGGAGGAGGAGGGGGCTGATGGGGGGATGTTAAAAGGGACATAAGCTACGTGTAAGAGATGGAGAAGTGACAGAATAAAAACCAAAATAAAAAGATAAAACACAAAAAAAATAAGCATCAAAACCAATATTTGAAATCCAGAGGAAAAAAACCAATCAAATAATTAAATTTTAAAGGCCATGGTTCAAAAGAGGGGGAAGCAGTATTTAAGAGTTTTGTTAAATGAAGAATGTAATGAATGGAAGTTTTAGTAAGTGATGCAACAGAAGAAAAAGGCAAAGGATTTTGACAGAAAGCTCATGCAGACTCTTCCATGCAGCGCTATCCCCATAAACTGCCCTGCTCTAGCTCTGTGGACAGCTCAGAATAATGCATATGGAGAGAGCTTTCAAATACCTGAATTTAAATGGATCAGATAAGGAAGGTACCTTAGTGCCCAGTAGCGTTTCTATTATCTGGAAAACAACAAACCACATTCCTTCCTGCTTTCGTACCTCTGACACGTGCATCACACTTCACTTTGACAAGTTACTGTTTGAATTTGCTCAGGAATTAGCCCTGGGTTTTGTTTCTGGCTACACTGATGCCAGCACCAGAAAAGGGTGTTCACCAGCACAACAGGAATAGCCTGTTTTGACCAGATTTTTTTGACTCCCTGATTAATAGAAGTGGCTCGGTAAGGGCCAGAGCGAGGGTGAGATCAAAACAAAGAAGCTACTCTGGGCTTCCATCAGTGTTAGTGAAAACCAATTCAGTCCAGTCACCCTGACACGTCTGGCAACCCCAGATAACCGCTGCCATGCATTATGGTGTAAAAATATGACAGTGAAATGAAGAAGGCTTAATGGACACATAAAGTTAATATGGTCTTTTAAGAAGTTAACTGCTCAGTTAGTTATGCTCCGTTAGTTCAAGAAGAAAGAATCGCAGCAATTCCTTGTTCCCAGCCACCCAACTGCTGAACCCAGTGCACAGACTGAAAAGATAACGCAAATGAAAAGCCAGGGAAGAGTTTTTAGAAGTGTCAAAACAGTAACGCCACATAAAAGCTTCCCAAAAGTAACACCGTTAGTTAGCACACGGGGCATTAGGTTAAGTATTAAACAATTCTTTCTCCAAGTTAGGAAGAGAAATGGACCATGGCAGAGACATCACAACTAAAGTTAAATTAACAAAAAACAGCAACGTAATTAAAGAAACTATACAAGAAAATAATGTTAAGAAATAACAAAATGTAAGTAACCAAAGACTACAACAAAACACCATCATTAAGACATCAGTTATTAACTTGCTGAATCTCAGATTCTCTTTTAAAAACTGTAATTGCCAGGATTACTCAGCAAGACAGAAGTTATTGACTAGACACAGGCTAGCACTAAGCTCAAGTTTGCAAGTCAGTACCTTATTTTTCTTGATGAACGGCCACAACTTGCCCTTGGACTTGCCACCAAACTTCGGCTCGAACTTCCCATCCCCTCTGGAATTGGAAAGGCTGGATTCTGAGATAGTTCGCTTCATTGGCTGGGTGAAGTCCTCAAATTCAACATCTCCTGGAGGCTCGAACCCTGATTTAAAGGCTTCTATTACCAGCTGCGAATCCTGAAATGAGACAGATCCAGCACAAGTGTAACATCTTGGGTCATTAACTGCATGTCATGCTCCCAGATACTAAAGTGATAAATGCAGTTTAAACTACCACCCTAGGCCAGTCAGAAGGTATTACAACTGGGAACATAAATCTCAGTTTCATGATAAATCTTAAAATAAGCAAATAAGCTATGAAAATAAAGCAGGTGAGCTTAAGTCTCAAATAGTCCATTATTCCTGTTTTTAAATTCTAGTTCATTTTCCACAGGCCTCACAGAGACCAGTCAATACTCGAAATATCAACTGACATAAAGCAGAGGACTGCGGTCTGTTTAGGAAAACAAAACCAACACATCTATGACTGAAGCATAGATCACTAGCTAAGTGAAGAAGATACTTATGAGGGGTAAACTCAGGTCTCCTGATTGCAGCCTTCCACTGAGCTGCACGACCCCAGAGTCTGACCCCAACCCAGCCATGTTTTCAATCCTCTTTGTTTTGTTTCCAACACAAAAATTGAAAATCTGATACAAACCTCTTCTAAAGGCTTTTTCTTATCTGCTGAGGAAAATCACTAAGAGTTTATTATTGTTAACTTCACTTACTAGAAAAACAACCATACTCAGTATAGAAGCAGACAAGCGACTCATAACAAATACTCAAGGTATGGAATTGCTGGGCACACAGCTGTAAGGAAGCTACTGGAAAACCCTGATAAATACTCCTATATAAAGGAGTTCTTGAGTGATCACGCTGCCACAAGTCAACATGTTGGTGCTTGTGAACTCGGGTACCATAAATGACAGAGGTTTATGAGCTTTACCCAACACCCGAGCAGTCTAAGGTCGTGCAAGAAGTTCAACACCTTGGAGCAGGCACAGGCTGGGAACTCTAGGCACTGTTGTTAAAGCCACATTCCCTTTAGGCACTACTGGGGGTGAGAGATGCAAGTCAGCCACACACTAGCAGTGTACAAAGGTTTTGTTCCTTTTTTTTTTGACAGAGGGAAAAGAAAAAAAGAAATAAAAGCAAGAACAATCCGTAGCATTTTCCCCAGTTAGGTCTACAAACACTATTAATTATACATAAGTTCAAATTCAGACTACAGCTCGCCAAATGCATTTAGATCTAATGGATTCAGAAAAGACTTATTTGAACATAATTCTTATCTACTTGACTCCCTGGGAAGAGAGCTTTTTATGTTACTGTTCTAACAGTTCTCCGGGATCATTAGAGAAATTGTGCCATAGCACACAACCATCTCATTAGTCTCTAGAGAAGAGCATCATCAGCCTGTTCAGATGAAAAAGATGAACTTGTTGCTTTGAAGGCATTTCACAGATTCTACTTACGCCTGTAGGAAAAACATGATTCATGAGAAACCAAGTGGGACACGAACATATCCAGAGGCCCAGGCTCAACTGAGCAGAACAGATATAGGAAAAGCTTTGAGGAAATCTTCATGGAATTGCGGAGAAAATTAAGGTTTAAGATCCTCGATGTATCAGGGGTACTGTGAAATTCCTACGCACATTTCATGGAGGCAGACAGCACTTGCCATTTTCTCACTCTAGTTTGACATTAAAACTCTCTGAGATCTAAACATTTGAAGAGATTTTTAACAGTACTCATCAAAGTAAGATGAAGAAGGAGGAGAGAAGAGACTATATACACACACAAGGTTACATTAAATACTCCATCAGTGTTTTATCCTGTGCAGGGAGCTTGTAATATTTTCCTCTTAATTCTACACTGTTCCTTCTATTTAGTCAAAATATCCTTCCGCTACAATGGAGTTAAAAATAACCGGCATGTTCCATATATCACAGAGATAATGTCAAAACAGGAACTCCAACGTTCACAACAAATTAATTTTAACTGCTGCTAGGGCCTTCTGAAGCAAGCTCTGCAGAGGCTCAACTAGCAGCCACCCCAACATACCCCTGCGACATGCCCTCTGTGTTGTTGGAGTTGTTCGAAAGAGGACAAGAAAAAAGCAGTAAATTTATAGCTGCACTAGAAATACAGGACCCCCAGCTAAATCCAGACAGTTTTGATGGATATTACTGGGAATTTTACATGCTTGAGTGAGGCCATGAAGCAATCCTATTTACACAGTTGCAAATTTAGTAACTAAGCCTGGAAGACTGGCCGTATCGCAAGAGGGCACGAGGAAAAACTCTGGGATGTTTAAGCCGCAGAGAATATAGAAAGCATTAAATCTGTCCCATATGTCACTCTGCTTTTTAACACTATCCAGCAAAACAGGGCCTTGGAAGAAAAATGATCTTCCAGAATCCAGCTAGCATCCGCAGAGAGAGGGAACACGGAGGTGGCTGGGGAAAAGAAGCCTGTTAGCAGTCTGCACTTCCACTGGTTCAGACTCACTGAAAAAAAGTATCCTTCCTCAGTATTGTACTACACGATTCTGATGCTACAAATCATAGCGGTTCCGAAAAATCATACAAACCCTGCCCTCCTGGACCAATGTTTGTAATAAACCTGGCTGAAGATGAAAAATTGATGACTGAAAAGCTCCGAGGTACCGACACGAATTGTATTTCGCACAGTAACACCTCAGCATCTGCTGGGTGTATTTTACTGAGCAAAAAAGAAAGCTGCACAACTTGCAGGTTCTCACATCCTTTCAGCTGGTGCTGACACACAGTTTAGCACACACGCAGCCAGAATTGGTGTTTGCTCTATTTTTCCTTCTTTCTGACCCATTCACCTTCTATATTTAAGTTGTGGGTTTTCCATTTAAAGCCTTGGTTTCTGAACTGAGGTTACTGTACAAAGAGCAGAGCTTTCATTTAACCTCTCCCCTTCTTCAGTAACCCTGCGTGTGATCTCTGGGTAGAAAAAGCAACAAGAAAACCAGACAATACCAAGAACCGAATACGAACTCCAAATGCATCACTGCCTTTTGTCAGTGTCACCGTGACACTGACCTTACGCGTTTCAAGTTTGGTGATCCTGTACTTTTGTTTATGATTACCGGATCCTGGAGGTCTCTTCCCAGCTGGGAAACACATGTCTGCGTGGGCCCAGAGTTTCACACAAAGCTCTTCCTGCTCGGCAGGCTCTCGGTTTTGCTCACCATTGTATAAGCTATATTATCACCAGCTGTCCTCGCATTCAACTTCCCTGGAATCTGACCTCATGTTCAAAGTTGACCACAGCATAGATCTAGTTGACTTTCCCATCCCAAGTTTTTCAGGCTTGAAAAAGATGAGGAAAGGAGAACATTCAACCTCAATCTGACAAGAAAAAGGAGAAACTCTCCTTTTCTGGAAATGGCAGCCTAAGTGAGCCCAAACCTGCTTAGAACATTAAGGCGTGCGAAGGGAACACTCTGCTGTTAACTCTGCATGAGTGGCAAAAGCAGTAGAAAATACAGTTTTGAAATTGCTACCGTGTGCATCTATGGACACCCCTATGAAGCAGTAAGACCTGCACACTGCAGAAAGGCAGAGTGAGAACATCACCTTCATCAGAATTAGAAATTACTCTTACAGAAATGAAAAAAAAAAATCATTCATGATATTTAATAAAAAATCCAACCCTTTATGGACATAAGGTTTTGCATAGAATAAAAAATGCTCTCTAATTGCTCAGATATATAAAAAATTGTTTAAATACATTTTTGTTAGCATGGCATTCACAAGAGACCCCTTACTTATCAATGCTCAAAGCTACCATTTTCTAATGTCATACATAGGCACACGAGCCATCAATCTGAATTATCCGTGTGCAAGAAAGACTAACCTGAACATGAAATTCACAGCGAGTCAAACATCCACCTTAAGCCTTGTGTGTGTTCTAAGACTTGAAGATTCAAACAGAGTAGAGGCTTCAATATGAAGCTTCAACACAATTTCAGCATGCAGCACTAAAAGCTGTACCGCAATAGGGGAATGTTGTCTAACACAGCAATCTGCACCCCAATTGCCTCTTCTCCCAGTGAGAAAAAGTAATTTTCTGATTCCTTGGTTTCCCAGGCTGCTCTTGGAGAGAGCAATTGCCGAGCAGAAAGCAGTGGACTTATTTCAAAATTTCAGCGCTAGGATTATGCTGCCAATTAGTGAACTTTCCAGGCTCTGGGCACTGAACAGCTCAGAAAAAAAACGTACGGGAAATTCAAACTGCCAGCAAGACACATGCTGTTTGTATTTGAAACACTAACGTGATCTATGAGAGAGGCTCAAAGAGCAAGCAGAGGCTTAATTTATGAAGGAAGAAGATAATTCTGAAAACAAAACAAAAAACACATTTGCCCCATGCTAATTCAGGAAGCTCAACCAAACTCTATCTGCCTTGTTGTCAGGAAGGCTTCTCTTGACTCATACAATAATCTTCAGAAATCGAGATTCACAAGAGCTCACTTACAGATCACAAGGAAACCTCAATTCTGCAAAGGAAGAGTTTAAGTTAAAGTAGAAATCTCAAATTTGTCTGCAATAACTTCCGTAGCAAATATTTTAAATACTTCTATTATTATAGAAGTAAGTGGAACGAAAACATTTCTACAACATTCAGTTTTCTGACTATTAGATACAGATTGATCATTATTAGGCATCTGGAATTATGTCCACCACCTTCCTTATTCTACACAGAAGCTATTTTTCGATGACAGTACTTAAAAATATTAATTACCCAGCAGAGGAATGAATATTTCCTAAGGGGGGGGGTGGGGGTGGGGGGGGGCGCCACGACACCTAAAGTGGGACAGTGGAGGCATTTCTTAGTGTTAGGTAGATTTAGGAAATAATCTGAGCACACACTCTCTCAGACAAAGTAGTCTGACACAAGAACCTAGTCTTGGTTTTAGTTCTATGACTATGAAGCCCTCATGTGTATCCTGGATGCAGGATTTAAGTCTCCACATGGAGACTTCATTTATTATATACTAAAGATGTTAATCAACAATCCAAACAGTGCCATACTTACATTCTTGTGGTCGATTGATTCCGCGGCCTTCGTTATTTCATCCAGACACTTTCCAATGATAGGAATCACTTGGCGGTCGACCTCTGCAAAAGTTTTCATGGATTCACCTATCCTCACGATTCTTCTTTCCTCCATATCTTGTATTTTCTAGAACATAACATTTAATTCAGATCAAATATCAAGATAAAATCCACAGTTTCAATCGATTTTTCTCCCCAGCATACACCAGCTGCTTTAAGATTTATGGTTTAAAAGAAATATATTTAATAACGTAAAGAGCAGACAAACTAGAACAGCTGTTCTCTGTGTCCATTTAGTTAAGAAGTTCCAGTTAAGGATAAGAAAACACATATTTGCTATGCCAATATCAGATGAGTATGTGACATTTTCTCCCTTAAAGAGGTCCTGTTTTCCACTTTTGATGCTGATGACCCATTACAATGGAACGGTCATTTAGAACTTCTGTCCTCCTACATTAACCTCTCTCTCCGTCCAGTCAAGCACAAACTCAGGTCTTCAGTCAATACAAATCTGATGGCTTTTTTGTTCTTTCTCTTTAGACACCCTAAGACATCATCAGCAAGCTTGCCTACACTCTTTGACATTCACTACTGCAGAATTATTATGGTTTAAATTGAAACATCTGTGAAGTCTAATTTGANGCCACGACACCTAAAGTGGGACAGTGGAGGCATTTCTTAGTGTTAGGTAGATTTAGGAAATAATCTCAGCACACACTCTCTCGGACAAAGTAGCCTGACACAAGAACCTAGTCTTGGTTTTAGTTCCATGACTACAAAGCCCTCATGTGTAGCCTGGATGCAGGATTTAAGTCTCCATATGGAGACTTCATTTATTACATACTAAAGATGTTAATCAACAATCCAAACAGTGCCACACTTACATTCTTGTGGTCGATTGATTCCGCGGCCTTCGTTATTTCATCCAGACACTTTCCAATGATAGGAATCACTTGGCGGTCGACCTCTGCAAAAGTTTTCATGGATTCACCTATCCTCACGATTCTTCTTTCCTCCATATCTTGTATTTTCTAGAACATAACATTTAATTCAGATCAAATATCAAGATAAAATCCACAGTTTCAATCGATTTTTCTCCCCAGCATACACCAGCTGCTTTAAGATTTATGGTTTAAAAGAAATATATTTAATAACGTAAAGAGCAGACAAACTAGAACAGCTGTTCTCATGAAGGGACCAAGTGATACTGTTCCCTGAAATATCACAGTGCCATTCAAATCTCTGTTACTATTACTGCAAAATTTTCAATTAGCTTTTTATGTTAGAAATTGCCAATATGTCAAAACTTCAGCTTTAGACCTTTGTAGGGGTAGCTCCTAAGGCTTTTAAAAGCATTTCTGCAACAATATATTCCTTCATTTTCCGTGAATATTCTGAAAGACCTTAATTTTCATACCAATGCAGAATCCAAGCAAACAAAAATCTTGATGTGCCCCCTTCTCCTTTCCCCTAGAAGGTAATTTTTGGTTTACAGGCCATCCTATACATCATACATCGATCACATGTACTCCCTGTTGCTCAATAGATTCAGTGCCACAATCTCCATAGGCCTCTTGCTTATAAGAGGGAAAAAATGAATGTTGCATAGGGCTATTATATTAGATTATAACAGGACAGAGAAGGGCACGAACAGGAACTGTTTCACATTAGACTAAAGGAATCTTATGAAGCATCATCAGCTTAAGAATCCCCATTTTCTTGACTGATCCACAAGAAAAAATTTTTTTCACATACCAACTTATTTCAACATGTAAAAGAAAGCACTAGAGCTCACTGGTGCACTGGTAGCAAGAAAGGTACATGAGCAGTGCTTTAAGCATGCTCTTGTATAAGTGAGAGCGTTTACCAGATCTACTATTAAACACAAACACATTACAAAAATTTCATATCTGGGATAATTTATCCTAAGACATTGGTCTAAAATACCATGAAGCAAAAGAGGAGGTGTCCATTTAGTTAAGAAGTTCCAGTTAAGGATAAGAAAACACATATTTGCTATGCAAATATCAGTAATTTCTCATCAGATGAGTATGTGACATTTTCTCCCTTAAAGAGGTCCTGTTTTCCACTTTTGATGCTGATGACCCATTACAATGGAACGGTCATTTAGAACTTCTGTCCTCCTACATTAACCTCTCTCTCCGTCCAGTCAAGCACAAACTCAGGTCTTCAGTCAATACAAATCTGATGGCTTTTTTGTTCTTTCTCTTTAGACACCCTAAGACATCATCAGCAAGCTTGCCTACACTCTTTGACATTCACTACTGCAGAATTATTATGGTTTAAATTGAAACATCTGTGAAGTCTAATTTGAAGGCAGCTTTAAGGGGCTGTGAGGCTTTACAGATGTAACACTGCCCAGCTGAATCCTGCCCCGACAATGCAAATAATGCTCTCATTCCCCAGCTGCATGGACACACAAGTTTAAATTGTGGGGATTCCAAAGACCACGGTAATCTGAGCAACAATTCAACATGACTTTCCCTAGATGTTATTGATCACTTGATATCCAGTCTTAGAGAAAGGGACAATTCATCCAGCCAAGTTCTCCATCTCTTCTGTTGGCAGACGGCATATAAAATTTGCTAACAGTGACAATAATTGCCCAAAAGTAAAGGACAGGGTCATAGAACTGAGGAGACGTGCCCCAAATCACATGATTCTAGCCACTGTGGCTCAGTGCCAGCAACTCTTACCTGGAAGATGTTTGGTATGTGCGTGTAGTAGTGATCGTGCTGCTCGCTGTTGAACTTCTGGAGAGTGGAGGAATATTCCGCTTTGCTGTCTTCTGCCATTTGATGTCGCAGCTGGGCTTGCTGCCTCGCCTAGAGAAATGCCAAGAGAAATTCATAATTTAACATGGAAAGAAACTGCATTTCTTCTCATCCTACTATCCTTACCGTTAGCATATGGATCTCTGAACACATCAGCTTTTAGTTTACTCCTGTTTTGTGAAACAAGTTCATCTACGTCAAGCAAAGCCTGCAGCGTGCACGCTGTTGCTGTTCTTTTCTTGGGTTACAACAGGCCATTTCCATGAAGTGTTTTGCATTCTGTGAACACCCTCTGTTCACACTTCATTTAAAACACCAAAACAAGTTTGCCCCTCTACTATCCTGCTCAGACATTCACATTCTCTGGATGCTTGTGGATGCTCCTCTTGCTTTGCCATATGCCATGCTGAATGGCACTTGCTTTTCCCAAATAATTATTTCCCTGTTGAATTAGTATTTTGCGGGGTAGAAGGAAGCAACAAACCCTGTACAGTCAGTCTCGTTTCACACGTCTCAGCCAACACAACCATGGCACATCATCTCGACTGGTGCTCCCGCTGTGCTCTCTGCAAAGTCCTTTATCTGCTCTTCCTTCAATAGTGCTGGCATGAAGGAAAGGGGAGCCTGAGGAACAGCCGAGGCACAACTCCCTTCCTATTTTTACCCACACAGCTGATTTGCTTTGCTACCCAGCGTAGCAGAGCGCTGGGCAATTACTCTCACTTCTTTCCCTAGAACAGTCTGTCCTCGAGTGACCTTTCTGCATTTTCAGACTCTTCCCCTTACGGTTCTGCTTCCCTAGGCCTTCTGTTACCCATTTCGCTGCCCAATATCATTTCCTTACTGCCTATCCCATCTGTTCATCGCAGTTGCCTTTTCCTTCCTTGCTGCTGGCCTTCAGACAGCAGCTCTTCCTTCTGCTTTGCTACCAAGCTCCCTGCAGCCAGCTGCCTTCACTCCCTGTGCCCACTTGTTGAAACTCCCGTCCGAGTTCTGCTGCTCCCACACACCCTCCACCTTTCCCACTCTCACCTGGACCACAAACGTGCTCCCGCGAGAGCTTAGAACTTGGTTTGGGGAACCAGAACAACTCTGGGTTTGCACTCTTTCTTCAGCCACTCACAGAGCCTCCTCACCCTTTGCTGCTGACCCAGCCCTGAACAATGTCATGAGCACCCAGAGAGCATTGAGTTCCCATCACACTCTCAATTTCAAAATAAATCCATTAAGAAAGAAGAAAGACTTCTTCAGAGTTATGTAAAGCATGTTGAGGTGTTTCAGGAACAACAGCACAACAAATAATTTCTGCATCTTCCAACTGGGCTCCCACCAAAACCAGTTCAGAGTGGGGTTACTCTCTGAAGTGTTCCAAGCAGACAATAGTTTCCTAATAATAAATCCATGAAACACCACATCACGGAACACTTTAGTAATCCTAACTGGAAGGCAACAAATTCTGCCAGGAGGTTTCAAATCTCAATTTGCAAAAAAATAAGCTTCCCTCCCATCTGTCCAGCTTGCACATCTCACCTAATAATTTATTTCACCTTAATTCAGCTATTTCTCTTGCAAGTGCAGTCAATTGCAGGAATTTCCTAGACCCCATTTCCATTCTTTCCACAGAAATAATTCAAACGTAATGAGTAAATGTTGGGCACCGAGTGTGTAACAGGAGACAAAATAGTAGCATCAAATGGAAAAGACACTGACCATAACCAAACCAATAAAGCCAACAGACATCAAACTTTCCCTGTTCCCCAAGATTTCTAATTGTCCACCAGCTCCTGTAAGGGACGCTTGTCTAACTTCAGAGAATTTACCTGCAGCAGCGCAACTCCAAGAAGCATCTGGTATTTTCCTGCTCAGCACTATACAGCTTATTAAACTTTATCACCCGCACACTCACATAGAGCTACATTAAATAAATATGCATGGAAAACAATATAGTCTTGTGCTACAAACAAACTGACCAGCAAAACAGCATCAGCCACAGAAAGGCTGACAGTTGTAGGAGTAATGCGCTCGCTTCTCTCCCAGCCCCTTCCCCAAGTTCCAGCTGTTACAGATCAATATCCATTTGTGATGCTCGTTCTCTCCTTCTACCTAAGAGCAACTCATTGTCTGCGCTGACTTCTACAGCAGCCCCAGTCCCACTCTTACAGCTGCCTCTTTCACAACTCAGGAATTTGTCCCCTGACTCCATTGTTGAAGCAGAAAAACAAGAAATCCATTATTACGCATTCCCAGGCAGATCCAGCAAACTTTGAGTCGTCAGAGGTCATTTTCATGAGTGAGCTCATTGGTCCGATATGAGCAAAGTGACTCTGAGCTAAATGTATACAGGAGTAGATGCTCATTTCCAAAACCATCTTAACTGGCCCCAAACAACAGGCAGCAGCAGATGAGTAAGTAAAAATTGGGTATATTCCAAAACTAAGAATTTTTGTATGAGAGCCCCAGTGATGTTTTGTTTCTCCTGGCCATTTAATGCATTTGGCAAGCTTTAAACGGTTTAAATATTTTTCCAATGAGGTATTTGGATCTTAAAATAAAAATTAAAAAAAAAAAGTCTAGAATTACTTCATTTGAGTATGTCACTCAACCCAGCTGCATCACTTCTGGTATTACCACAATTGTATTTTATAGCTAGGTTCCTGCACTCCGCTGAAGCATAGAATGATAGAAATGAGCTGAGGACATTGAGTTTCACATACAGAGTAAGGGATGTGGTGGGCTGGAGCTGCACATAGTCACAGGAGATATTTCAGGGGCAATTTGTAGTTGAGCTATACAGAAAAAGAAAACTGCCTCCTTTACTGCTCATGTGTGCCTGCAAATGGCTTCAGAGAGAGTGTTTTTAGGGCTTCTTAGAGTTAATGTTAAAATATTTGCTTTGAACAGTATTTTCAGGAGGAAAGGCTTTGGAATAATTTGTCTCTGGAAAACCAGATCATGACTTCAGATAGAAGAGGACGATACTGTGACACAGCTTTCAGTCAACATACTCTCTTCTTTAACTGGGCAGGGAGGACTGAGCAAGAGCTCATGTTTCTAGCATCACATGTGAAACCCAAATCCCGATCTTCTACAGGCTGCCAGATTACTCAGTTGTAAGAGACATCAAGGTGAGGTACTCACAATGCAACCAAAAAATCCCCTCCAGTCGTGAAAGGAAGGAAGAATGAGGTGGCCTTTCAGCATCATGAGAAAGCAGAAAAGGGTCCACATATTGGAGGGATACGTGGGGAAAATTAAAACAGTTCTGCATGTCTGCAAAAGAGAGATTTTGCACTCATACCCCCCCGAACTATCTTTGTAGCATGTTTTTGTCCCCAAACAGTCTGGTTTTGTCAAGGCAGCTCTTCTCTGAGCTCACATGGCAGCAGCAGACCCAAAAGGTCACCTATGGCAACCCGTGTCTCATCAGGAAATGAATCAGAATGAACGACAACCCGGTATCTGAGCACCATGAACCTTGCAGCAAGCATAGAGGTAAATATCAGATTTCCACCGCTCAGGCAATCAGATTTAAACACAAGCACACCAGAGGAGTGTTTCCTTGCTCACTGATGGAGCAGAATGCAGACCAGCAGCAACTGCAGGGCAGTAACTGCTGACGTGCTTATTTTTTTAAAAAAAAGTAGAACTATGGCTGCCTTCAAAAAATTGAAATAATCAGGCCTTAACAGCACTTATGCAAACCCCAACGCTAAGCTCAATAGCCACACAAACTATCAACAGGCACTATGGATTCTAAGTCATCCACAGGGTAGCAGGAAAAAACAAACACTATTCTCTCAAGGTTTTCTTAACCACATTTCCAGCACGTTTTCTACCTAACCACTGAGTTGCAAAAAAACAGACTTTCAACCAGCATCAAAAGTTAATACCAGATGTTTAAATGATTCCAGAAGGAATCCAGAGATGGCAGGTTAAAGCTAAATGATGGATATAAGGGTGAGACGTTGACACTTAAAAATCTTTCATGACTGAAGTACACACAGAAGTATTTATTTCCCTTTAAAATAAGAAATTTGAAGGACGTTAACCCCGCAGCCCTCTGACTCTGAAGTAACTTGTGTAAGGGACATAGATTTAGTCTGAAACTTCTCATCACATCCTTGAAAAAGCCTGCACTACAGCAATACAACACAATTGAAGAATCACTGCCTGTTGTAAAAATATAAAAAATTACAGACCAGGAAGGTTCTCCATGGTCCTTACAAACATGCAGGATTAGTAAAGCTTTATAGACTGATCTGAAATCAATCCTGGCACTTTATACTTTGGACCAGCAGTCAGGAAAGGAAAAATTATAACAGAAAGGGGTTATAGACATCTCTTATGATGGGCACTGTTGATTCTGAAGGAGCTGCATCTCAGAGAATTAAAAGTATCAACCTCTGTGGAATATTCCTTGCCCCACCCCTCATCTCCCCAAAACCCAGTTCAATGTGAAAAGCAACTGGTGATCAAGTGAAGAAGAAATTCCTAAAAACCAAGTAGACATTCTGCCATTTCAGCCTCCGATACAACTAAGAACGAAGGATATTTTGCTGAGAACAATCTTCTAAGACACATTCCAGAAACAGCAAGAGGGTCAATAGACACACTGTCTTCTGGGTTTACACAGACAAAAAATGCAGCTCCTCAGGGCTGTTATGGTGGGAGTGATATGAATAACTGAAAAGGGCAGAAAAAAGCTTTGGCTGCCATTCAGCTGATCCACAGCGAGTGAAACAGTTCAGCTTCTCAGCAGTCGCTCTTATCCAGAATGGCAGAGTTTCCAGTCAAAACTTTGGTGTAGTTTTCTTTCTTCTTTCTTTTCTCCCATTCCCTCTCCCTATTTTTTTATAAACCCAGACAGCATGTGAGATGCATCACTGCCAGGCCACTGCCTGCCAAAATAGATCCATCTTTGGTAAATCCAAGATCAGACTACACAGATCACACACACAAAAAAAAAATTCACTCCTGCCCCCTTCTCAACCACTCAATCCCTTCAAAATAACTTAATGATAAAGGCAGACTCAGAAACACTTCACCAATTTCAGGAATGCTTTCAATTGCTCACAGATTTCTCAGCTGCAGGCTCTGACCCTCCCTCGCAGCCGGCCTCACGTCGCTGCGCTCTGCTACACGCGGGCACCATCGCGGGTGCCTCTTGGTAGCAACAACACTGGCAGCGTTAGCAGAATTATTAATAACAGTGGGAAACGTGCCATGGGCTTGGAAAGAGAGCCAGGATTTCAGGCTTTGATTTATACAGCCTCCAAATCAAGCCCCATTGTTTACTATTGTACAATAACCAGTTTGGTCTCTCTGAACTGGCAAGCAGAAAAAGCGTTTGAAATTTTCTTTCCTGGAAGAAAGAAGATAGAACGGGGGGTGCAAAAAACCAGACAGGACAAAAGCAAAGAGAAAGATCCTTACTTTTAATATTAGAAGAGGTGGGTAAAAAGATTTTAGGATCTGTGGATTCCCAAAACCCTTTGGCTGAAAATAACATACAAATGAATGTAAAGATGACAGGGGATGGAAAAACTTCATCACCAGATCTCAGGAACTGCTTCAGGGCCATCTACACATGTCAGAGAAGGACTAATATATAAGAATTAACAACAGCAGCAAGTGCTGCTGCACCATCCGCTAGAGAAGTACTTCTCAGCACGTTTCTCCAAGGCTTTAGAGAAGGAACTGTGTCTTGTATCCAAAAGTTTGTCTCCTTCCACTGCCATTCACATGTCAGGAATACTAAATACCCAAACTGTCTGGCTGAGCAAACTGCAAACCCTTGCTAAGATCCAGTCGCTTGCCACTCAGCTCAAAAAAATGTAGTTCCATGAGGATAAAAATGTTCATTACAAACGAGTGAGGTGTTCATGGTGGGTAGAAGGCTGTGTGGGTTTGAAGGAGGAGATAACAAGACAAGATGTATTCCAAGCAGTGCCCAACGTCGTTTAAATGATTTCTGGAGATCTGTTTAATTGTACTAACATAAGCAATCAAATTCTGCAGCACAGAAACACAAGTATTGAATACAAATAATGGAAATTATTTCAGGACTGTAGAATAGATTGCTTAGTTCATACTTTGAATACTGGGCACAGCTCTAGTCATCTCTCTCTAAGAAAGAATTTACAAACACAGTCAAAGGAGAATGGATAGCCAGGGTTGAAAAAAGTTCCAACTATAAATCTGCCAGCCTTAAACCCAACTTAATGAGTAGCCTACACTCATTTAACTGAACTTATAAACAACAAGCTCAATTCTGAGGTCTCTGCTTTGTCTTCTCTTAGTTCTTAAACAGGTGAAGATACCTGTTATAATATTTTGACAGAATACGAACGACTATAAAGTTTTCCTACTGTATAACACAAACTAATTGCTCTGCATTAGGTAAGATAATAACACTCTGTATTAGCTAAGCTGGTTATATTCCACTTAAGATCCAAACTGCAGTTGGTACTCAGTTTGGAAATTGCTCTTAAGCCTTCCCTTTACACCCCGTTTTCCCTCCTCTGTCTCCTTCAGCAATCTACCTCTAACAAACAGGGTGGTATAGTTACCCAATTCAGTCAGACTGCAGAGGAACAGGCTAAGAGGAAACGTAAGCTCAGCCGGATTTCCTTACCTCACACTTCAACTGACTGCTGCTTCTGTTCATTGATCTCTTACCACCAAACAGGGTGTATGCATGGGATACATACGGATATTTATTAAGTTTTCAGGCACTCCTGCTGCAGTCATTAACTCTTGATCGACTAGAAATCAAACCTCCTAAATTAGTCATGATTCCAAAAGGGAAACAGCTGCTACAAGCAGTGTCACAGACAGCAGGTTGTAAACAACACTCGGTCTTCCAGAAATGCAAATGAGTGTCCTGAGGGACTCCCGACATTCACACACTACTTCATCCGTTAGGAAGGAAACAGTTCAGGAAGGAGATGGAGATCTGCATAACCTAGAGAAATAACATTAGTGTGACTCTAATGGCCTTAAATCACATTACCAAGACAAGATTGTGTTTGAATCGATGGGAAATATGACCCACGTCACAAGCAAAGACACAGAAGGGTTCAGTCAGCTCCATCTGTAGAACTCGCCACAATGCAGAGAATGGAAAAATCTTAGATGATACCTAATTCTTGAATAAGAAATGCACAGGCCAGGTACATGTGCACAGTGTTTGGGACTGAGCCTTACACACCTCACCTGCATATTTCACTGAGACACTGCTGCTTGCTGCACTAGTTCTCAGCAGAGCACGGAAAAAGCAAGTAAAGTAGTATTCCCAATATCAATGACACAATGCAGGGCTTTCCCATCTTCTAATGTTACCTTTGTACACGCTACATGGTCCAAAATACTGAGAAGCTCATTATGCCTCCAGGTAGGTAGGAGGAGAGACTACATCAAGCCCTGCTGTGACAGGGCACCTCCCAAAAAAATGAGACCCATTAAGTAGTTAGGTCTGCAGAAGGCAGGCACCCACAACCTCAGGTTATACTAGTCTTCTGCTGACAGTCCCAACTGACTAAACCTCAGTGACACATGATGCAACAAAGCACCATCGAGCTGGAGATGTTCCTCTGTGGTTTCTCTGTGGGGTTTCTCAGTGACGCTCCCTGTATCCAGCTCCGCTGTGACCTGCCTGCTGTNACAGGCAAGAAGATCAGCTTATTCAAAGAATCATTCTAAGTAGCAGCATTTCTACATCTGTGTCCAGTAAGCCTTTGCCAGAGGTTCAGCTCGTGACCGGCACCTAGAGAATGTGGCATAAAAGAAAACGAAACTTCAAGCATGAAACATCAGTATCTCTCTAATTATATTTACAAATGAAAAAACTAACATCATGGTGATATTGTAATATGAGGTTTTACGCTTTTATGCAAATGATATGCTATTCTGGGACTCCAAAAATTTGGATGCAGCAAACAACCTGATCCAGAAATCACAAAATCACCTGGGAAAGGTCCTACAGATTTCAACAAATGTGAGATTTGTTCTATTCTCTTCAGTTTCTTCCTCCTCAGAAACAAAATAAAAACAAACTAAGGTTAGTACACCTAAAACTAGTGAGTATCTTGGGGTCAGCACAGGAACAGGATCAATAACTTCATTTCTCTTGTTCTTAACTATGATACAGGATTGTGCACAGAAGAGAGGAAGGAATGGAGTGATAATTGTGTAATAATAATTTTGGATACAAGTTTGCATAATCTTGGAGTGATTTTGATTTCAGACTGACCAGCTGACTTGCAACAAGCTCAAGCAGCTAGAAGCATGTGAGAATGCAAATTCAGCAGGAAAACTCCTGTCCCGGAAAAGGTGTCTGAAAGTTACAGTATATATGTAAAACCCTAACAAGAGGCTGTCCTTTCCAGATGCAGGTTGAAGACTTTACTGAAGATGAGTCAGTCAAAAACCCACAGCAAATGTAACATAACCACCCCACGGTTGTAGCACTGGCAGAAGCTTCTTGACTTAGGGGAGGGGAGTTCAGGTCAAATTTGCACTTTATGCCTTTCAAAATCTACTACTACTAAACTACTCTCTAAATGCAGAACACACTCATCTCAAAACCACTCAAGGTGGAACCCTCCTAACATGAGAGGAACAAAAATTAGAACAAAATGATGAACCCTGGCCTCAGGACAGGAGTTTGGGGAACTCACACAGCTCCTTTTCACTGCTCAAAGCCGTAGTTGTTTTCCAGCAGAATTATTACCTCAGACACCAACATACGACCGCGCCGCTCTTCAAGGGGACAGATCCTGCCTGACACCGAGCACATCAAACCACCACCCTCTCCCTCAACTGCTGTGCAGATTGAGAAGCAAAGCAGTCACCCTCCCATGCTTGGCCTCAGCCACTTCCTCTTTAAAACCAGATTGTGAAAAGCCTACTTTGAAAACAAACCTTTAGAAAAGGCAGCTGATTTGTCTTTTTTAAACACAA
>WAAB01020672.1:1470-12365 GCA_013389865.1 Piaya cayana | reverse complement strand
CTCCATTTACAGCTTGAGTTCCGCCTCGACTTCCGACTTCTGGCACGACTTCCAGGTCAACTCCCAGGTCGACTTCCAATTCGACTTCCGACTCTAGATCAACTCTAGAATAGCTCTAGAATGGCTCTAGAACCACCTTGAGGCGCTCTAGAACGGCTCCATAACAACCTCGAGGCGCTCTAGAATTTCTCCAGAACCACCTCGAGGAGGTCTAGAACTGCTCTAGACCCACCTCAGAGCGATCTAGAAGAGCTCTAGAACCACCTCCAGGCGCTGTAGGACGGCTCTAGGACAGCTCTAGAACCACCTCGAGGCACTCTAGAACTTCCAACTCTACTTCTGACACTTCTGGCTAGACTTCTGGCTCGGCATCTGACTCGACCTCTGACTCCCCTTCCGGCTTTACTTCCTCCTCAACATCCGACTTCCGGCACGACTTCCTAGTCGACTTGCAGCACGACTTCCGATTTGACTTCTGACTCTAGATCTGCTCTAGAATAGCTCTAGAACGGCTCTAGACGCACATCAAAGCGTTATATAATGGCTCTAGAACTACCTTGAGGGGATCTAAAACTTCCGACTCCACTTGCAACACACTTCTGGCTTGACTTCCAGCTTGACTTCCGCCTCAACATCCGACTTCCAGCATGACTTCAAGCTCGAATTCTGGCTCGACTTCCAATTCGACTTCCGACTCTAGATCGGCTCTAGAATAGCTCTAGAACGGCTCTAGAACCACCTTGAGTCTTTTTGGAACGGCTCTAGAACAACCACGAGGTGCTCTAGAATGGCTCTAGAACCACCTCGAAATGCTCTAGAACAGCTCTTGCACTGCTCTACAGACCCTCTAGAACGCCTCTAGATCCGCCTCGACATGGTCTAGAAAAGCTCTATAAAAACATCGAGGTGCACTTGAACGTACCTGGAACAGCTCTAGCACAGCTCTGGAGGCACTTTAGAGCGGCTTTTGAACCACCTTAAGGCGCTCTGGAATGGTTCTCGTAAGGCTCTAGAACCACCTCGAGGTGCTCTAGAAGTGACCTTGAACGGCTCTAGAAAGGCTCTACGACTGGTCTAGAACCACCACGAGGAGCTCTAGAAAGGCTCTTCAATGGCTCGGCCTCGACTTACGGCTCGACATCTGACTCAACTTCCGAATCTAGATCGGCTCTAGAACAGCTCTTGAACGGCTCTAGAATCACCTGGAGGCGCTCTAGAACGGCTCTAGAATAACCTGGAGGCGCTCTAGAACTTCCGTCTTCACTTCCGATACAATTCCGGCTTGACCTCCACCTCGACCTCTGTCTCGGCCTCTGCCTCGAGTTCCGGCTCGAATTCTGAATTCTGGCACGACTTCCGGCTGGACTTCTGATTGGACTTCCAACTCTAGATTGGCTCTAGAATTGCTCTAGAATGACTCTAGAACCTCCTTGAGGCGCTCCAGAACGGCTATAGAACCACTTCGAGGTGCTCTAGAACTGCTCTAGAACGGCTCTAGAACTACCTCGAGGAGCTCTAGAAAGGCTCTAGAACCACCTCGAGGCACTCTAGAACGGTTCTACAATGGCTCTATGACAACATGGAGGCGCTCTAAAATGGCTCTAGAACCACTAGAGGCACTCTAGAACTTCCGCCTCAACTTCCGACACACTTCTGGTTTGGCCTCCACCTTGACTTCCGGCTTGACTTCCGACTTATGGCATGACTTCCAGCTTGACTTCCGACTTGACTTCCGACTCTACTTCCGACATGACTTCTGACTTCCAGCTCGACTTCCGGTTCTACATCCAACTTGACTTCCAACTCGACTTCTGACTTCCAGCTCGACTGCTGACTCAACTTCCGGTTAGACTTCCCGGGTCGACTTCCGATTTGACTTCCGACTCTACTTCGGCTCTAGAATAGCCCTAGAACAGCTCTAGAACCACCTTGACGTGATCTAGAACGGCTCTAGAACCACAACGAGGATCTCAAGAACAGCTCTTGAAGTGCTCTAGAAACACCTGTAGGGGCTCTTAATCGGCTATAGAACCACCTGGATGTGCTTTACAACGGCTCCAGAACCACCTCGAGGCGCTTAAGAATGGCTATAGAACCACCTCAAAGCGATCTAGAAGAGCTCTAGAACAACATCCAGGTGCTGTAGGATGGCTCTAGGACAACTCTAGGACCACCTCGAGGCGCTCTAGAACTTCCGATTCCACTTCCGACACACTTCCGACGCACTTCCGACACACTTCCAGGTCGACTTCCAGCTTGGCCTCCGATTTTACTTCTGACTCCACTTCCGGTGTGATTTCTGCCTCAACTTCCAACTTCCGGTTCGACTTCCGGCTCGACTTTGAGCTCCACTTCCGACTCTAGAACGGCTCTGGACCAGGTCTAGAACGGCTCTAGAACCACCTCGAGACACTCTAGAATGGATCTAGAACAACATGGAGGCAGTCTAGAATGGCTCTAGAAACAGCTCGAGGCGCTCTAGAACTTCTGCCTCCACTTCCGATACACTTCTGGATAGACTTCCACCTCGACCTCTGGCTCAGCCTTAGCCTCGACTTCCGGCTCGATTTCCGACTCGACTTTTGNGAACCACCTGGAGGACCTCTAGAACAGACCTAGGACGACTATAGAACCACCCTCGAGAATGTCACTAGACATCTCAAGTACAATCTAGAAAAACCCGGAGGCTCTCTAGAAAAGTACTAGAAAGGATATAGAACCACCTTGAGATGCTCTAGGACGGTTCTAGGACGCCTGTAGAACCACATCAAANTCTAGAATAGCTCTAGAACGCCTCAAGAACCACTTGGAGGCACTCTAGAACCTCTCTAGAACCACGTCGATGTGACCTAGAACAGCTCTAGAACCACCTATAGGTGCTGTAGGATTCCTCTAGGACAGCTCTATAAGCTACCTCAAGGCGATATAGAACGACTCGAGAACAACTCTAGAGCGGTGCTAGAACTTCCTGGAGACGCTCTAGAACGGCTCTAGAACCACCTGGGGCGCTCTGGAACGGCTCTAGAACGGCTCTAGAACGGCTCCAGGATGGCCTCGAGGCTATCTATAACGTCTATATAGAACGACGCTAGAACATCTCAAGAACTGCTCTTGAACCATCTGGAGGGGCCCTAGAACAGCTCTAGAGGCCCCTGGAAGCGCTCTAGACTACTCTAGAACCACCTGCAGGTGACCTAGGATGGCTCTAGGACGGCTCTAGAACAACCTCGAGAGACTCTAGATCGGATCTAGACCCTCCCGGAAATGCTCTAGAGCCGCTCTAGAACTTCCAGGAGGCACACAAGAACGGCTCTAGAACCAACCTGTAAGCACTCAGGACGGCTATAGAACGACTCTAGAATGGCTCTAGAACTTCCTGGAGGCGCTATAGAACAGACCTAAAAAGGTTCTAGGACGGCTCTTGAACCACCTGGAGGCGCTCTACCACGGCTCAAGAACCATTCAGAGGCGCTCTAGAACTGCTCTAGAACCACCTTTAGGTGCTCTAGAATGGATCTAGAACGGGTCTAAAACGGTTCTTGAACAACCTGAAGGCGCTCTAGAACAGTCTAGAGTGGCTCTAGAACTACCTGAAGGTGCTCTAGAACATCTCTAGACCATCTGAAGATTCCTACACTTGAAAGAGCTCTATAATGGCTCTAGAACAACCATGATAGGATCTAGAACCGCTCTAGATCCTTTTGGAGGAGCTCTATAATAGCTCTAGAACCACCCCAAGGCTTCCTAGAACGGCTCTAGAACCACCTGGAGGACCTCTAGAACAGACCTAGGACGACTATAGAACCACCCTCGAGAATGTCACTAGACATCTCAAGTACAATCTAGAAAAACCCGGAGGCTCTCTAGAAAAGTACTAGAAAGGATATAGAACCACCTTGAGATGCTCTAGGACGGTTCTAGGACGCCTGTAGAACCACATCAAAGTGCTCTAGAATGGCTCTAGAACAGCTCTACTACAACATGGATGCACTCTATAACGGCTCTAGAACCACCTCAAGGCACTCTAGAACAACTATTCTTTTAGAAATAAGAAATAAGAAGAGTATTCTTTTAGTGGGGTGTGAAAGTCGTGCAGCTGCAAAGCAACACAGAGACACGTGACCTGGCTTGATAGGCACTGGTGTACACTAGTGAGTGAGCACCCGCTGGAGTGAGGGAGGGAGCACTCACGGGGTTGAGCCCTCATTTGAGTGAGCACTGACGGGAATGAGCACTCGATTCAGTGAGCACTCCATGGAATGAGTCAGTGAGTGAGCCCTTGTGGGAGTGAGTGAGTGATCCCTTGTGGGAATGAGAACTCATGGAAGTGAGCACTCAGGGGAGTGAGCACGTGAGTGAGTGAACACTAATGGGAGTGAGCACTTGCATGAGTGAGTGAGCGAGCAGTTGAGTGAGTGAGTCAGGGAGTGAGAACTTGAGTGAGTGAGCACTCTTGTGACTGAGTGAGTGAGCGAGCACTGACATGAGTGAGCACTGTAAGGAGTGAGAACTCGGGTGACAGAGCACTCGTGTAAGTGAGTTTGCACTCGACAGAGTGAGGACTCACGGGAGTGTGCACTTGTGGGAGTAAGCCCTGATGGAAGTGAGCACTTGTGTGAGTGAGTTAACACTTGCAGAACTGATCCCTCACAGAAGTGAGTGCAGGTGTGAGACTGCACTCGAGTGAGTGAGCACTTACCTGAATGAGTGAGCACTCACAGGAGTGAGCCCTCCTTGGAGTTAGACCTTGCGGGATTGAGCACTCGAGTTATGGAGCACTAACGTAAGTGAGAGAGTGAGTGTGCACTCACGTGAGGAAGTTAGGAATCGCTAGTGGGAGTTAGCAATTGTGGGAGTGAGCACTCACCAAAGCGAGCACTCTCATGAGAGAGCACTGGCATGAGTAAGCGCTCGCAGGAGTGAGCACTTATGTGAGTGAGTACTCAAGTGAGGATTGACGGTAGTGAGCCCTCGAGGGAGTGAGCACTTTTGGGAGTGAACACTTGAGTAAGTGAGTCAGTGAGTGAGCACTCACATGAGTGAGTGATCACTTGCTGGAGTGAGCACTCGCAGGAGATAGTGAGTGAGTGAGCACTCACAGGAGCAAGCAGTCAAGTGAGTGAGTCAGGGAGTGAGCACTCGTGTGAGTGATTATCACTCGCTGGAGCGAGCACTCACATAAGTGAGCACTTTCAGGAGTAAGCCCTAATGGAAGTGAGCACTTGTGTGAGTTAGAACTTGCATGAGTGAGCACTCGCATGAATTAGTGAGTTAGTGAGCATTAACAAGAGTGTGCTCTCACGGAAATGAGGACTTGAGTGAGCGAGTGAGCCCTCATGGGACTGAGCATTTGTGAGAGATAGCACTCGAGAGAGAGTCAGTGAGTAAGCACCCATGTGAGGGATCCCTCACGGGAGTGAGAGCTCACAGGAGTGAGAACTTGAGTTAGTTGGTACTCACAGGAGTGAGCACTTGAATGAGTTTGCACTCAAGAGAGTGACAACTCATGTTAATGAGCACTCTAGTGAGTGAGCACTCATGTGAGTCAGTATGTGAAAGCTCACGTGAGTGACTGAGCACTCATGGAATTGAGCACAAGTAGGAATGAGCACTCCCGGAGTTAGTGAATGTGTGAGTGAGCACTCACATTAGTGAGTGAGTCAGTGAGGACGAGAGCCATCTGGAGTAGCTCCAGAACTGCTTGGGGGCACTCTAGAATGGTTCTGAGTTGCTCTAGAATCACCTGGAGGCGCTCTAGAATGGCTCTAGAACTACCTCGAGGCGCTCTAGAAGGGCCCCAGAATCACCTCCAGGCGTTCGAGAACGGCTCTAGACCCAACTTGAAGCGATCTAGAAGAGCTCTAGAACCACCTCGAGGCGCTCTAGAACTTCCGACTCCACTTTCGGCTAGACTTCGGACTTCCGGCTCGACTTCTGACTTCCGGCATGACTTCCATGTCGACTTCCGGTTAGACTTCTGATTCGACTTCTGACTCTAGATCGGCTGTAGAATAGCTTTAGACGGCTCTAGAACTAACTGGAGGCGCTCTAGAATGGCTCTAGAACCACTCGAGAGCAACCTGGAAGCGCTCTAGAACGGCTATAGAGCGGCTCTAGAGCCACCTTGAGGCACTCTAAAATGACTCTAAAACGGATCTAGAAACACCTGGCGGCTCTCTAGAACGGTTCTACACCCACCTCAAAGCCATATAGAAGAGCTCTAGAATCACCTCCAGGCACGGTAGGACGGCTCTAGAGTGACTCTAAAAACATCTCGAGGTGCTCTAGAACTTCCCATTCCACTTCCGACATACTTCTGGCTTGAATTCCGGCTTGACCTCCAAATCAACTTCTGACTGAACTTCCGACTTGACTTCTGCCTTGACATACGGCTCGTCTTCGGACTTCCGAGTCGACTTCAGAATTCCGTGTTGACTTCTGGCTCAACTTCCGACTCTAGATCGGCTCTAGATTAGCTCTAGAACGGCTCTAAAACCACCTAGAGGTGCTCTAGAATGGCTCTAGAACCACTTTGAGGCGCTCTAGAACGGCTCTAGAATAACCTCAAGGAGCTCTAGAACGGCTCTACAACGGCTCTACAACAACATGGAAGCGCTCTAGTATGGCCCTAGAAAAACCTTGAGGAGATATAGAACTTCCGTTTCCACTTCCGACACACTTCCGGCTAGACTTCTGCTTTGACCTCCGGCTCTACCTCCGCCTCGACTTCCTGCTTGACTCCAACTTTCACCACGACTTACTGGTTGACTTCTGGCTCGACTTCCGATTTGACTTCTAACTCTAAATCGGCTCTAGAATAGCTCTAGAACGGTTCTAGAACCACTTAGAGGAGCTCTAAGACGGCTCCAGAATGACCTCGAGGCGCTCTAGAACGGCTCCAGAATGACCTCGAAGCAATCTAAAAGAGCTCTAGAACCACCTCCAGGCACTGTATGTCGGCTCTAGGACAGCTCTAGAACCACCTCAAGGAGCTCTAGAACTTCTGACTCCACTTCTGACACACTTCCGGCTCGACTTCTGTCTCAGCCTCCGACTCAATTTTTTACTCCACTTCCAGCTTGAGTTCCGCCTCAAGTTCTGGCTCGACTTCCGACTTCCGGTAAACCTTCCGGCTCGAATTCCGATTCCACTTCTGACTCTAGAATGGCTCTGGACAAGCTCTAGAATGACTCTAGAACCATCTTGAGGCGCTCTAGAACGGCTCTAGAACCACCTCAAGGCGCTCTAGAACAGCTCTAGAACTCCATAGAGGCGCTCGAGAACTTCCGACTCCACTTCCAACACACTTCCAACTTGAGTTCCAGATCGTCCTCCGACTCGATTTCTTACTCCACTTCCGGCTTGACTTCCCACTTCCGACACGACTTCCAGCTCGACTTACGATTCGGCTTCCGACTCTAGAATGGCTCTGGACCAGCTCTACAACGGCTCTAGAACCACTTTGAGGTGCTCTAAAACGGCTCTAGCACTACCTGGAGGCGCTGAAGAATGGCTCTAGAGCAACTCTAGAACCACCTCGAGCGCTCTAGAACAACTCTTGAACCACCTCGAGGCGCTCTAGAACTTCCACCTCCACTTCCGACCGACTTCGGGCTCGTATTCCACATCTACTTCTTGCTTGTCATCTGCCTCAACTTCCGGCTTAACTTCTGCCTTGACTTCTGGCTTGAATTCTGACTTCCATCATGACTTCAAGCTCGACTTACGATTCAAATTCCAACTCTAGAATGGCTCTGGACCAGCTCTACAATGGCTCTAGAACCACTTCGAGGCACTCTAGAACAACTCGAGAAGGACTCGAGAACCACCTGTAGGATCTCTAGAACAGCTCTAGAATAACCTGTATGCGCTCTAGAATGTCTCTAGACAACTAGGAGGTACTCTAGATCCACCTGGAAGTTCTCTTGAACGGCTGTAGAACAACCTGGAGGTGCTGTAGAACGGCTCTAGAACTACCTCAAGGTGCTCTAGGACGGCTCTAGAACCATCTGGAGGCGCTCTAGAATGGCTCTAGATCCACCTCGAGTAGCTCTGGAGCAGCTCTAGAACGGCTCTAGAATAACCTGTATGCGGTCTAGAATGTCTCTGGACAGCTAGGAGGCGCTCTAGAACGGCTCTAGTACTATATGGAGGGGCTCTAGAACGGCTCTAGACCCACCTCAAAGTGATCCAGAAGAGCTCTAGAACCACCTCCAGGAGCTGTAGGACGGCTCTAGGACAGCTCAAAAACCACCTCCAGGCACTCTAGAACTTCCGACTCCACTTCCGACACACATCCGGCTAGACTTCCGGCTCGGCCTCTGACTCGACCTCTGACTCCACTTCCAGCTTGAGTTCCGCCTCGACTTCCAAATTCCAGCACGACTTCCTAGTCGAATCCCGGGTCGGATTCTGACTCTAGATCGACTCTAAAATAGCTCTAGAACGGCTCTAGAATGACCTGGATGTGCTCTAGAATGGCTCTAGAACCACCTCGAGGCGCTCTAGAACATCCGACTCCACTTCTGACACACTTCCAACTAGACTTCCGACTCGGCCTCTGACTTGAAATCTGACTCAACTTCTGTTTTGGCTTCTGCCTCGACTTCCGTGTCGACATCCGGCTAGACTTCCGATTCGACTTCTGACTCTAGATCGGCTCGAGAATAGCTCTAGAACGGCTCTAGAACCACCTGGAGGTGCTCTAGAATGGCTCTAGAACCACCTTGAGGCGCTCTAGAATGGCTCCAGAACTACCTCGAGTAGCTCTAGAACGGCTCCAGAACCACCTTAGTGTGCTCTAGAACTGCTCTAGAACGGGTCTAGAATAACCCCAAGGAGCTCTAGAACGGCTCTACAACCGCTCTACAACAACATGGATGCGCTCTAGTATGGCTCTAGAACAACCTCGAGGAGATCTAGAACTTCCACCTCCACTTCTGACACATTTCCAGCTAGACTTCTGCCTCGACCTCTGGCTCGGCCTCCGCCTCGACTTCTGGCTAGACTTCCGACTTCCACCACCATTTCCTGGTTCACTTCCGGCTCGACTTCAGGTTCGACTTCTGACTCTAGATAGGCTCTAGAATAACTCTAGAACGGCTCTAGAACCACCTCGAGGCGCTCTAGAATGGCTCTAGAACCAAATGGAGGCGTNATGGCTTTAGAACGGCTCTAGTACCACCCGGAGGCTCTCTAGAACGGCTCTAGGACCACTTGTAGGTGCTCTAGGATGGTCGTGATTGGCTCTAGAACCACCTGGAGGCTCTCTAGAGCCCAGATCAGATGCTCTAGAAGGACATGAAGGTGCTCCAGAAGCACCCTGAGATCGTCTAGAGCGGGTTGGAGATGTTCCAGAAATGTGGCCACCAGAGTAGGAAGGAAAGGCAGAGACGAACGTGATTAACCAGAGTTCCATGGATTGAGTTGAGAAGTTTCTCTTCTTGCTGAAAGTCACACACCTGCAAAGCAACAAAGGTACATGGGAAATGGCTTGATAGGCTCTGGTGTACTAGAGTGAGTGAGCACTCACTCGTGTGAGTGAGCACTGGCGTGAGTCCCTAGTGAGGGGATTGTGCGAGTATTCTTTTAGTGGGGTGTGAAAGTCGTGCCCCTGCAAAGCAACAGAGACACGTGACCTGGCTTGATAGGCACTGGTGTACACTAGTGAGTGAGCACCCGCTGGAGTGAGGGAGGGAGCACTTGCGGGGTTGAGCCCTCATTTGAGTGAGCACTGACGGGAATGAGCACTCGATTGAGTGAGCACTCAGTGGAGTGAGTCAGTGAGTGAGCACTTGTGGGAGTGAGTGCCTGATCACTTGTGGGAAGGAGCCCTCATCGAGTGAGCACTTGAGTGAGTGAGCACTTGAGTGAGTGAGGGAACGCTAATTGGAGTTAGCACTTGCGTGAGTGAGTGAGCGAGCAGTCACGGGGTTGAACAGTTGAGTGAGTGAGTCAGTGAGTGAGCACTTGAGTGAGTGAGAACTAGAGTGAGTGAGTCAGTGAGTGAGCACTGACGTGAGTGAGCACTGTAAGGAGCGAGAACTCGGGTGACAGAGCACTCGTGTAATGAGTGAGTGAGTTAGCACTAGCAGGAGTGAGTACTCACGGGAGTGTGCACTTGTAGGAGTAACCCCTGATGGAAGTGAGCACTTGTGCGAGTGAGTGAGTTATCACTTGCGGTAGTGAGCCCTCACAGAAGTGAGCCCTTGTGGGATTGAGCACTCGCGTGACTTAGCACTCACCTGAATGAGTGAGTGAGTGAGCACTCACTGGAGTTAGCCCTTGTGGGATTTAGCCCTCCCAGGATTGAGCACTTGTGTGAGTGAGCACTCGCAGGAGTGAGCACTGATGTTAGTGAGGACTCAAGTGAGGACTGACAGTAGTGAGCCCTCGTGGGAGTGAGCACTCCCGGGGGTGATCCATCACGGGACAGAGCACTTCTGGGAGTGAGCACTTGCGGGAGTGAACAATTGAGACAGTGAGCACTGGCAGGAGTGAGTCAGTGAGCACTCGCGTGAGTGAGTGATTGATCAGTCGTGTGCGTGAGAACTCGAGTGAGTGAGTGAATGAACACTTTTGGGAGTGAACACACAAGTTAGTGAGCAGTCTCGTGAGTGAGTTATCACTCGCTGGAGTGAGCACTTGCGGGAGTGAGTAGTCGAGTGAGTGAGCACTCACAGGAGTGAGTAGTCAAGTGAGTGAATCAGGGAGTGAGAACTCATGTGAGTGAGTTAACACTCGCTGGAGTGAGCACTCACAAAAGTGAGCACTTTCAGGAGTAAGTCCTCATGGAAGTGAGCACTCGTGTGAGTGAGTAGACGAGGGTAGATGGGTAGACGAGGCCCTGAGGGATATGGTTTAGTGTTTGATTGGAACGGTTGGACTCAATGATC
>WAAB01020669.1:251160-277781 GCA_013389865.1 Piaya cayana | reverse complement strand
CTGGATTTAACTCCATTTCCCACCACTCTCTGGGCCCGGCCAGCCAACCAGTTCTCCACCCAGGAGAGTGTGTGCCTGTCCAGGCCAGAGGCTGACAGTTGCTGTAGCAGAATGCTGTGAGAAATTGTGTCAAAGGCTTTGCTGAAGTCCAGGAAGATACATCCACAGCCTTTCCCTCATCCAGTAGACGAGTCACTGTCATAGAAGGCGATCTGGTTGGTAATGTTTGTCTCCTGCTCTGCCTAAAATACTCTTTTCTTAAGCTCTGCAAACTTAAAAGCTTGTCAGGGAGTCGCTGGATATCAGAATAAGGATCTTTTCTTTTATCATTATGCATGAGGTTTTTTTGCACTACTTCATTTAGGCAAATTGTTGATAACAGAACCTGACAGATGTTTTGTTTCCTTGGAAATAAAACTGAAACACCAATACATCTCATATGAGAGGAACTTCAATAAGTTTGTTTGGAGTACTTTGAAACACTGCTGTGATATGACTCTGCAAAAAATACTTCTTTGGCTCTATCTCAGTTCAGGCTTTCCCAGAACCAACAGCTCATGACACCCTCTTGGTTTTCTACAGAATTATTTTACTTTCTCAGAAATCTTTACATTTTCATAAATATTTCATGGAAAATATACTCTCATTATGCTATTGTAAAGTAATTTGTATGTCTTTTCCCACAATTAGACTCTGTTGGCATATTTCCTGCACTTTGCCTTGGTTTTGTGTGCTCTGTCTGTGTGAGATTACATGGGGTTTTCCTTAACTTGAAAAATCTTATCTTTTGTTGATGGGAGTGACCTCACTATTTTTAGAGCATAATGCAAGACCCATCTTTTCACATGAGCCTTTCCTCAGTAACAAAGAATGACATCATGTCCCAGGGATACTTTTAAGACAATAATCAGATCCTTAGGAACTCGATATCAAAGATCAAATTAGGACAGGGGAATGGAGTTCTTTCAGCAGATGCAACTCTTGCTCATAAACTTAGTAAATTTGACTTGACTGTCAAAGGATGTTATAGCAGTGAAATTACAGCATCTTAGGTTTCAGCGATCAGGTATAAACCACACTCCCAGAAAAGATTATAGAATTAGTGGGAATTGTCTAGATGACACACATCAAGGCCATACCTAGATAACTACAACTGTATGCCTTAATTACTGTTTAGCTGAAAGACTGTTCACACTCACGGGGTCTCATGAATGCCAACAATCAAAGGGGTGAGGTTTGGACTGCCAGCACTGCTGCAATTCTCATCCACCCACAGATTGCTGAAAATGCATAATACTTCTGCTCAGAGGCCTCCAGCAACATAAGACTCCTGTCCTAACTTTCAAGACCAAGCATTTTCTATCAGAGTGGTTCAACTGCATAAAGAAATGTGTGAATAGTTTTTATGGTTCTTATGGAAATGATATGGTCTTATGGAAAGCCATAAGACTGCTCAGGTATTTCAGTTACTGCAATACTGATGCTCAATTTTACATCTAAACCCTGCCAAGACCATCATGAAAATAGAATTCTCTTAAAAATCACAACTAAAGAGGTCATGTATGCACCATAAAATCCAATGAGACTTTGACTTTTTAACAGTGAAGCATGTAGAAGGCACTCAGATGCTACAGTCAATGTCAGACATACAAAACCCTGGAAGCTGGATAAATACAATAGTTAGTCATACACTCTCTTGCATGGGATATCAAATCTCTGACTGATGGAAGTTAACACTTAAAAGTCTTCAGGAAGAAATAAGCTAGTAGGAGGATGTAGTCATTGAGAAGGGGAGACTGCAATTGTTTTACTGCACAAACTGGAGTTTCCTTACTGTGGAGCAGCTTAAAAAGCAAAGGAAAACAATCCCATTGAACTGATTTAGAACAAGCAAACATCTCTTCATCATGGTCACATTTTGGGAAACATGGCTGCCCTTAGTTATCAGGATAACAGTTACATTAAGGGCAAAGAGACAAATCTAAAAGGGAAATATTCTACTGTCTGGGGAAGAGGCATTTGTGAAGTGCAATATACATTTATTATGCCTACAAAAGACTATTGACACTATTTTCTTGTTAAAAGAGCAGCCATTTTCACCATGTGTTTTCCACCAGGCTAGTGACTTACCTCCTTATCTTCAAATATTCAAAAATATGCATAGCAAAAGCCTTTCTTCTGTAAGCAAATGAGTTTTTAATCTATCATTTCTGAATATTTAGTATGCAATGGATTCTCCTACTCATGATCTACAAATACACTGTGTATCATCAAGAGCTTTTAATAGTTTTGTCATCTACTTCTTTCAAAAATGTTTTTAGATTTCTGCAATATGCTCAGCTGTGAAAGTGGCATGTATCCAATGTTAACAATAGACTCTAATCTATGAATCACCAGAGGAAGAAAAAAAATATGGCTAGAATAATGTTTAGTCATATTTGTTGGAATTTATCAGAACAAGATAATGGAACCTTATCCCTTGGTGTTCTAGGGACTAAATCTTTTAATGTAAACCTTCTGAATTCAAGAAAGGTAACTGTACTTTAAAACGCAAAGTACCTTGAGACTGTAGCACTTTGCAAACAAGCTAAAATTTGTGAAATCCTATGCAGGACTTGACGAAAAGCTTTTTCTTCAGTAGTGACAGCCTTATGATTTGAGGTAGCAGGACACAAGGAAATATGGGCTATGGTCTAATATGTTGCATGTGGTATTAAGGACTCTGGATCAGCTCCAATCCAAGTCTTTAAAGTGTGTAAGTGTCACACTACTTGAATGGTAGATGTCAGAGCCCTTATGAAAGGCTTTTCATGATCAAAGTGCTCATTACTGGGCTGTCTGGGAATAGCCAGCAGGCAAATCTGTTTGCACAAACAAATCTCATGTTAGATCACCTCCAGGAGACTGTAAAGTAGTGCTTGGCTAAGTCAGGATCTGCAACCCAGAACATTCCTCCTTCCCCTTGATAACTGAGTAAGGTACATGTCACTGAAGACACCTCAGTAGTTGTATCCTGTTTATAGTGTATCTGAAGAGCATTCACCAATAAGCAGAAGAACCCGGTTCAACTATTTTTCCTTGCTGGAGAGATACATGTCTACAAAGAAACACTGCAAATATTGCTGGCAATTTTGTGTTGGAAGTCCATATGTTTCGTTCTGTTTAAGCTGTTCTGCTGCACAGAATAATTATTTTAGATTTGTTTGATCAGAAAAAGGAGCAAGTGGCAGCCTGATTTAGTAGCCAGATAATCATCACGCTTATCAGAAGGGATGAGCCCTTAGTCCTAAGAATGCTTTAGGCATTTTATCTGCTAATCTTTGAACAATTCACAGGAATATACAGAGCAGCCCATATCCTGGTACCTAGGGCAGTATGACAGATGTGGGTTTGAACTCTGTAGCAGAGGACACAACTGAACATTGAAGAACAACAACAACTTTAAAATTTCACCCAGTGTTTGTAATTTCCCACCACCTTCAAATTCCACATCCAGAACCCCATGTTATTAATATCACCCTATAAGCAAACATTTCCAGTTAGATATTTCATGTTTATTTCTGCTACAGGTCTCACCTCTTTAATAACATCACAACCTCGCTAGTAGTGGGAAACCATCACACTCAGTTGTGGAAAGGGGCGGTGGGAGCTGCAAATGAAGCACGAATGTGTCACTGCACAGACAACCAGGAATTACAATCCCCTTAAATTAATTTTCTGGTTTTCAAATAAATATGTCTAACCATAGTTTTAATAGTTGTGTTCACAGCTTCACTTCTACTACAAAACATGTGCCATTCCACACTCTAGGCTTAGTACTTTCTCTTCCATTTCTCAGTGGTCATGGAACAGCTACAGTTGGACAGGACAGACTTGAGAAAGAGGCAGGACTGAAAGCACTAGCATCACTGACAACCCTAACTGAAGTCCTAAACCTGTACTCAACAGTGTATAAAATGAATATTGCTCTTTGAGACTTGAGGAAGTCTCAATTTTTGCACTTGCAATATTCTCTCTTGCAATATTTGCAAGAGCAGGCAAGGCCTGTGTCTGCCAGCTGCATCATTTTTTATGCAAAATCCAGAGAAATTGAACCTACTGGCTTCATTTATCCATTTTGAGGTTCTAATAAGTGTTTAAGCAAGTTTTTAAATTACTAAAAATCTCTTCAGATAAATGAAATAACCACTAAATTTCATAACTAGTTTCAAGCTCTAGTTCATAACTAGATCTTGAAAAACAAGTACAGAACATTCAAATGATTCAATTTAAAAATAGGATTCTTGGACTAAACAAACATGAAGAGAGCTGACAAAAACAGAAATCTGAATTAACCAAGGAAACTTTAAGTTAGAGGAAGCTTTTTTCATTTATTGAAAACTGAGAAAAAAATTTAGCTTAAAGAAAACAAGTTTGTTAGCAAATTATTTGATGTGGGTTCTCAGCCTGACTTTCTCTCTTTCTTCCTTTACAGGCACACAATCCTGGCAAGTTTATTGCAAAGTAAAGAGGAAGTACTTTCTGTTGTAACTTTGGCAGTACATCAGTGGCTAAGCAGTTGCCATGCAGAAATGTTCCTGAACAAGTTCACTGTGAAAGACCAGCACCTTTTTACTTTAAGACAAACTGACAAATGCAATTACACCACAGATGGTAAATCCTCCGCTGTTAGTATGCCAAACTGCAAGTGTTTGGTTTTAATAACCAAACAGCAACATGGCTACAAGATAAATCATCTAATCAACGTCCTGACTTCTAAGTGTTGAGTGCTTCACCCCATATGTAGCAGCATTCCAGAGTTTCTCAAACAAATTATAAAGTAGCACCAGCCCCTACTTATTTAAATGTTGATAATATATTTCACAGATAACCAACTGTAAACTCCTTGCACCTGTTAGCTTGTGGTTTTGTTTATTTGCTTATATATAGAAAGTCCTTTTATTCTAAGCAACACTGGATTTGTGTCTGTCAATTCCTCTTCATGTAAATGACCCCTTCCTGGGAACAGCAAGGTATTTATGTCAATGAATGATTTAAGTATGTGCTTCTCTACACCTAGAAATACTGCTGTGGAGAAATTTAAGAACTAGTCTAAGCAAGAAATTTTCATTACATGTAGTAATCAGATTCACTGAAACCTATTTTTTTAAAACTTGGACTGGGATTCCTATTCCAGAACATTAGCAGAGATTGCCTGTAGTATAAATAGTGAAGAGCCTAGCTCCAATAAATCTGGATGGTAGTGCAAATTCTTCAGAAACCCTAACAGGTAGCCAGCCCAATGAAAGAACACAAAACTGTGGGCTTCACTACCTGGTATGTTGAAATGCTAGTAGTTCTCATCCAGAAGAGTAGCAGATCTAAACATACAGTGAATAATACACTGGAAACTCTCAGAAATCATTGGCTCCTGGCAGTCTGGAACCCCATCTCTTCTGACACTTCAAATTTCTCTTCCCATGTCCACTTGAGTAGAGGGACTTGGTGGGCACATGGTGTCCAGCCATGGCCAGCACACCACAATCAGTTTCTTTGTATGCTTTTCTTTCTGAGTACATTCCTAACTCACTACCCTAGTCACTCAAGTCCTCTTTTCATGCAGGAAAAATGAGGGATATAAACCAAAAGTGACTACTCTCTCTAGCTGCTTCAGTGAGCTCGGAGGGATGTAGCTTTTTGACATTGCATGGGAACAAGCCAGAGGAGGAACATTTCTTCCCATAGCAGCAGTGCTCTCACTCTTCAGGTTCTTTTTTTGTTACAACATAAAACAAGCACTATCTCCTCTGTTGGAATAAAAATGGAGAAGCAGAGATTTTGATCAGTAATATATAAGAGGCACTATTCAGTGGGAAAGATGGGATCTTTTAATGGAGCCAAGTGCTGCAAGGAGGGGAGAAAAGAGCCACCAGAATCTTTGATGCAGAGTCACTATGTCAGCACCATCCAGCAGTTAAGAGCACACAAAGAATGTAGAGTTTTTATGGTGTCTGGTATAGGGCTCTTGGTCTCAGAATAGATTGCTTGATCTAGCACAGCAAGGAGAGGAATCTTCATGTTCGAGGCTGGTTGCTGTCTCACAGTGTGAAGATTGTCTTAACAACAGAAAAAAAACCCCCTGAAAACTCTTGCCTAACTAGTAGGTCTTCTTAGTCTATTTTAGCTTCAATGAAACAGTATATTTTAGTGAAACCATTTAGCCAAAGGGTTCTCTCTAGTTTAACCTGTCATACCTGCTGACACATCAAGAATAAAGGTACAGTCAGTACCTGTACTATAAGGCTAGTTCTTGCAGTATAAAAATATTCCTGTTGGTGACACAGCTGTGTTTGTGATTAGCTACTTGACACAAGCTACAGAGATGCAGGAAAGCGACATATTAAAAACTCAATCTTACAACAGACTCCAGGTTAATGTATTTGGCTTTCAACAAGTTCTGTACGTAAAGAGCTTCTGTAAAACCACTTGCTTTGCGTTGTTATTCTTCAGGAAAACACAAAGGAACCTGGGTAAGGCCTGCAATTTCCACTACTGGTTTTCCCACTACGTGCAAAACCAGACTCATAATACAATTTTTGCTATGCTTCTTTGAATACGTGTCTTCTGCTTACAAAACACATAAGCAAAATCCAAGTTACTAGGATCATGGAGCATGAAATAATCTTTGGAAACTAGTATAGCATTATTCACAACTTGTACCCCTTTGAAAAAGATATAACCAAAGTTTTTTTTTTTTTTTCATATGAAAGCCCTAGAATAATATGCTCAGTATCTACTTCCCCCAAAAGAAAAGGCAACATGCTGAGAAAGGAAGAGAAAATCCATATTTCTTACAAGGACAAGCAAACCTTTAAAGGGCAAAACCACACCATAAGTAACAAAAACCTCATCCATCTTCTTGGTTTCACCTCCTCTGTTACACTTGAAAGACAAGAATACACCTCTTACCTGCAAGTATGCCCCACTGCAGTCAGGCACACAAACCCCTCTCCATCTTCCCCAGAGAAACACTCTCTTCTGCTGGCAGTAGAAGTTCCCTCTGTGTCTGAGTTCACAAACTACAGAAAGGACCCGTCCGTCACCTGTCAGATTAGTTTACTATCTGCTTAACTGGGGCAGTGCCTGGATTTATTCACCTTACATTCATTAACATTAAATAGCTATCAGCAGGGGGAAAGTCCATGAGTTGTGTGTGTGACCCAACCTACATACTAAGTGGGCTGATCTGGATTACCCACTGGTATGGGAAGAAAAAAAAAAGTTCAGCCTCAGAGTTAATCCATAATGAATGCTAAATGAAGATGTGATTACTTTTGCTATTGAAAACGATGCTGCCCTTTGGATAAGTCACAATGAGAATGTACTGATGACTAAGTGGTATTTTTAAAAGCCCAGGAGACTTACTTGCAGCAACATAATCAGCCAGAATCCTTGTCAAACTATTCTGGGACTATACAACATGTGTACAGAAGAATATGCAGCTTCATCTGGAAGAGACTGGTGTTTTTCCCTCCTTCCCATTTCCAGCAGAGGTAAAGGCCATTTGCTTGATCTGCTACACCTCACTGCTTGTAGTTGTTAGTGACAAGTGAGACAGTCGTGACTAAAGACTTTAAAGCACCCACTTTCTCTACCATCTTCCCCTGATTAGTCCTCTCCTCTCCTGTTGATTTCTACCCAGCCTCATGCTCATTTTACTGGCATGTTATTTATCTCTTTTTCTAACAGCTGAGTCCTGCCACTAGCAGTCTGACTCTATGTTATCTATCCAGTGAGCCACCTATGGCCTGCTATATTTCACACCATCATTTTTTCATGCTTTTCATTGCATGTGCACATTATAGTGAGATGTATTTCCTCTGCTTGTGCTCTGAAAAAACAAAATAAAAAGAAAAAAAAAAAGACAATCCACTCCACAAGTTGATATCAGCATGTCAGAAAACCTTAGTTTCTAAACTTAGACTCTCAGTAAAATATTTATAATTGGACTCAGGGCTGTACTAAGGCAGAGACACATCTCCTGCTTCTCAGTATAGGAAAACAGAGTGAGCTTGCACCAGTAAATGTTGCATCTGTATTTGGCTATAAGTTAGCTTGCATATATGAAACTTGGACTACTCACAAAGATCTCCCCTGAGACCTCATCATTACTGTGGAAGTAAACCTCTCTTGCTTTACACGCACCCTAGAATAATTTCTGCCTTTCCACTATACCCACTAATAGCATAAAATTATTGACTTCTGCTGCATTTTTGACCACTGATTCCAGATCTTTTTGTATAGTGTCTCTGCCTAGCTGAGTGTTTGTCTTCTTCAGCCATGTATTGGCATCTTGTTTCCATTGAAAGTATTTTGTTATCCTCTCAGAAAATGTCACACTGTGAGTTTTTGGAAGGACTTTCCACCTCTTTCAAGATAATTTTAAAATCTTGATTCTGTCTCCAGGGTGCTTACAAATGTCACCTTTATTTTCATCAGCTCAGATTTTGTGCTTATAATCTGTCTTGCTTTACTTATGCAGTTATGGAGGTCAGTGGCCTTCAATCTCTAGGAGCTGTTATTAAAAAAAATAAAAGGGAATATTATTCACAAAGCTTAGATGCATTTTTCATTACTCAAAGGAACTCTAAATTATGTAGAATTGCAGTCTTGCATTCATACTTATGTTTAATTCACCTTACTGTACCCTCACAATAATATTAGGAAGGAATAATATGGATTATTTTATATGTGGTGTGAGTTTAAACAGCTGAGCAAATCTGTCAGGAAAAGCAGTTTTGCATTTGCTGACTCCACCTGCTAAATATGCTACAGGTATTTCATAGTTTGTTCATTGTGCTTTTCTATGGCTCATTCTTTCACATCTCTCTCTTAAGTTCCCCTGATTTAATAATCCAGATAACTGAATGTCCTCACATCTATTGCCTTCTCTAAAAAATTCCTCTAATCAGCACCTTCCAGGATTAATTCCCTAACAGACATTACAAACCAACAAAAAACATCCCAATACTGTGACCATGATAACATGATATATGTAAATCTCAAGCATTATTACCATGGGAAGGATGACTTATAGGATACACAGAGATGTAAATGTTGCTATTGTTGGAGAAAGCCAAGTAATCTACTCAGGGTGACTTATAGTTTCTTTTGCACAGTATTTACTCTAAATACTCTGCTAAAAAGGTGCACAGTAAACTCCTGGGTACACGGACTCCTGAGTCAGAGAGTTCAAGTTCAACTGTATTTGCTTAAAAATCCACATTAGTATTTGCCAAGACTTGTGAATAGGACTGCATTCATGCTTAAATGCACGCACACATGGCAGGGGCGTCCCTATTTGAGTTTGGACAGGATGTTATCTTTCTTCAAAGAAGAGGGAAAAGAGAATAGTCGTTGAAAACTGGGAAAACCACAAAAAAAGTTTGACAATAGCACTTAACAAAGACCAAGGTTGTATACAATAGACCCGCTTACTAAATCGGAAGGTTTTAGAGACTTCTGGCTGAGTTCAATTCTTATCCCACCTCCTTGGGCAGAAGTCCAAAATCAACAGGAGAGTTACATGGGTTCTGAGTATCAAAGCAGTCTGAAATCTGTGACCTTTCTGACCCCTCTAAGTACCTTCTTAGCTTGTAAATAGGAGTTTGGAGTAACAAATATCACCAGCAGTTGATGCTTAGCCATTGATCATTTTACAGGTAATTTGAATCAAATCCCTGTTCATGTTGACTCCAGTGAAGTCTGTAAGATATTTTTAATGTGTATATTTAGACTGTCTACTGAGAACTCTGTAATCTTAGTGCTTAAATTTTTTTTGGCTGTTGTATTTTGTACTCTTTCACAGATCTGAATTAACATTCTGTCTTTCATTTCAAACATGCTGACTGCACTTGCATTCACAGAGGAAGAACTGCTTTCTTCTGCCTTTTGTTTGGCTTAGGAGAATGCAAATTTATTGTAACTATGTGATGTTTTCCTGTTTAAAGAGTAGAATAATATGGACAAATACAAAAAAATACAATGCATTCAGGTTTCATTATACTTCCTGTGACCCCAAGGCTGGCTGTGGGTGCTGGACTACAGACCAGGTATTCATATGAAATCTCATTAACCAAACATCTGTTTCTGTGATGTGATCTCTGCAGACACATTACTAAAGCACTACAGGTATCTGCAGTGTAGTGAAATGCAGCAAACCCATCTAAATTTTTTAGACATTAGTGGCCATAAATAAGTAGATCTTAATCAAAAAAGACTATTTTTGTATTTCTCCTTCTTATCTGCAGCTTGAAGTTAGTAAAATTTCAAGCATGTCAAATAAAGTACTTGTTGTGGCAAACTATTTAACTAAAACATTTTGGTTTTCTTTTAGAAAAGTATCCAGATGTTTGTACTCCACCCTAAACTCCTCAAATAAACAAAATCCTGACAGTTTCTAGTCAGTTTCAGTAACGCATTTTGACAAATTATTTTTTAAAACTCTATCTTACAAAAAACAAAGTAGTTGCCTCAAAACACAACCTAAATAGAAATTTTGCTGAAATTTGAAATTATGTTTGTTGTCTGTCTTCTTGAAATAAAACTACCACACTTGGAAAAATATTTATGTTAATTTAATAGGTTTTATTTTTTAATCAGAAAAGTGTTGGAAATATATTTCTCAGTTGTAATTTAGGGTCATAGAAAAGATGTGATAGCTGAGAAGACATTTAGAGAGATGCCCTGACTCCATTTTCATTGAGTACTTGGTGGAATGAGGACAAGCAGGACGTACCTCCTGTTTCCTGGAACACCATACAGCCTAAGCTGTGTGCTAAGGATATAATGCATATATAAAATAATGAATATTTGTAGCAGATATACAAGCATAACATACACACACAAAAATCCTGTTCCCTTTGTGAATACAGCACAGCTACTTCCCTGTAAATATATTTCACAGAAGTCTTGATGAAATTTAGTTCTGCACAGTTGCACTTCATGCTTACAAAAAAACCTCACACGTCATCTAACTGTTCCTAACATTTCTTTCTCATCCTTTTTTTAACTATGGATAGAAGTGCTGATTTCTCAGTGGCTCCATCCGTACTGCTGTCATCTGCTGTCAATGAAAGACCATGCACAGGAACACAACAGTTTCTTGACAGCCCCTTACCACACCTTGTGAAATTAGGATCTCAGTAACGTGGGAAGAAATATAGATAAGACAATGCAAACTATGGCTTCTGCATCCAGTGAGGATTTCTTGGTTTGGACCTGAACGAGAATCTTGTCTGCTGAGAGAGGCTGACTGGTGTTAGCCAGATCTAGATCTGTAGTTCCACGGCACTGAGAAGTCTCTCAGTTACTCAAGCAGAGTTAAATTTGAGGGAAGAAAGTATTAACCCTGCTACGCCCAGATTCACAAATTTTTGTCTTCAGGTGAACACTTTGTTCAGTATAATTTAAAACAGAGAACAAGGTTTAAGATTAGTTCAGGCACAAAAGCACAGGCCACTCTGCATATTGATTACAATAATGGTGTGTTCTGTCTTTCAGAACAGGTTTTTGGACATCTAATGAAGCAAAGACTCAACTGGAACATTTTCAGTGGGAGCTGCTACTCCCACTAAATTTAGGAGTGCAAGATCAAGCACAGTCTCTGTGATGCCTTTCCCTCTCCAAAGGTACTACAGTTTCCCTCCACTAACTAGTATCTCATTTTCTGAAAATTAGCAGTCTGGAGGCTTGGAGATGTCCTCCCTCTCTCACTAAGAATCGGCATCAAAGAGTTTTTAAAGGAGAGAGACAGCCTTCTCCCCCTAGCACTCAGCTGAATGACTCATCTTCATCAAGCTGTAAGGAAAGAAAAGCAATTAGAAATATTTTTCTGTTATATGGGTTTGAACACTTTTATCTACTATCTAATATCAAATAGTCGCACTGGTACTGTTTCTTTAGCAATAATGAGATTCTTTGTAATTTGCACTTTGACTCTACTTACTAAGAATTACCGCTAGTGAACGGTAACTTACTTCCACTACATGTGTTTAATTTTAACTTTTTTTTACAGGGATTAACAGCTCAGCTATTGCTGACAATGGAGTACCATAACAGACAGGTTTAAATCATGTGGGAAAATACTAGTCAAATGCTTTATTTGTTGCATAGACCTATCTTTCAGAAAATCTATCCTTCATTCAGCAATATTTGATCAGTTTAGAGACATTACTGGGCCTGAAATTGATCCCTATGATTTTCTAGGACTTCTACATATCTAATTGTATAATGCCATAAAGCATGGGAACAATTGCCAAGGCCACTTCAGATAGCCTTATTGCTTTTTTTATTCAAGGAGATAGCCCTTCAATAGTGAGAAATATGATATCCAGGAATTCCAGCTTGCCCTCATGTAATCTCCTTCACAAAGAACAACAAAGAACAATTGTGTGAAGCCCAATGACCTCAGATGCTTGAAAGCTCTCAAGCTATTTATGAATGTGCAGTGGAGAGACTAAGGATGCATTCAGGATGAGGAAACCTTGAATAGAAAGAGCTCATTTTAGTTGTGGATTATTTTTGTATGAGGAAGCTTTAGCAGAAAACAAAAAGGACAAGTACTGTGATAGTCGAGTTAAAGACAGGAGCACTTACATTCACTTCGGTTCATGCCTCTTCAGAGATCAGTGAGAGCAGACATGATGTGCAGTGTGTATGCCCTTGAGAAAATTCATGCATGTTAATATGAGGAGTCTTTGTTTACCTGTCTCAGTGGAGATCTAAACTAATATAGGCATTTCTCCTAACATTACTGTAATAAAATCAGATTACTTTGTTTTGTGAACTGGTGGCTCTATTCATTCAAGGAAAAATAACAACATATTATTTCTTGCTGGTAAGTAACCTGGCTAGGTTTGTGGTTTACTGTCAAGCAAGAGATTTCATGTTGAATTATCTATAGAAATGAGACGTGGTGTGTCCATTTCCCAGATAAGATGTGCTAATATGTCTGTGACTATGTGTCTGCATACAAGTCTGGGTAGCAATATTTTCTACAGACTAACAATATTTACAGTAGAATTTGCGGGCTGGACCAACAGAACTGTCTGTGCCGTACATATATGCTACTTAACTGTTGCCAAATTCAAAGAAAAGCAAAGAAAAAAGCATAGTTTATGGTTGTAACTATATGTCTGCGATTTACAGTATCTCCAGTCAAATGTGTCATCATCACTGCTGTGTGCTATAAAAGGCAACCTCTCACATATCCTCCACCCTGAAAATTACTTACCTTCTAGGAGATCTAAATCACAAAAAGCCATGCTATTATTCAGATTATCAGGAAACAGGGATCACAAGGAAATTTTAGGCTGGAAAGAGATGGATGCTGTGAAGGATAGAAAATATGGGAATGTTATATCCAGAAGCAGATGTCACGGAGATTATAAAATTAAATAATAGATGCTTGGGAATGTCAGTCCAGAGAAGGACAGACTTTGATCATACCTTTTCTGTACATTAACAGAGTTTCCTAGGACAGTATACTGACAAAGTAAGGTTGAACTTGTGTGTAAGGGCTATTTAAATAAAACTAAGCCATTACTAAATTTTTAAGTTACATCTCCATGTAGATGTTGATTATAAAAAAACCCTGGTTTTTGTGATTTGTGATGTCAATGGCACCTAAGAGAGTGTAAAACTCTTTGAAATTGTGCTTGCTTATAATACATACTTCAAAAGTTATTTTGGAAGTACTTTAGAATACATATCAAGCTTTGAGATGGAATGTTGTTGATTTTTTGCTTCATAGAACATGAAATGAACTTCACAGATGCTTTCCTTACTTTTTAAAATAAAAGTGGTTTTCTGTTTAAAATAAAGAACTCTGGGGTTTTTTTTTTTGTAATTTGAAAGTCACTGATAGAATTCTTACATAAAGTAATTTGCTTTGTACATTATGCATATGTGCGTATGTGGAGATCTGAAAATGTAACTAAGTACCTAATTATGGTTTTGGAAATTAGTGATCTTAAGTAATTTTGAGAATTTAGTATTTCATGGTACAGCACAGATCTGAGCCGAGGTCTCTTAAGTGGCAAGATAGTGGACTACCAAGGGGGTTGTGTTACTTTATTCCATAAAAGGCCAACAATTAAGTAAAATAGCTCAGAAGTTTTTCTCCAGACTGACAGCAAGAGGCATGGCCAAGCTTATTGTAATAATACAATTAAATACTCTTTCCCTAAAAGAGCAACTGTGCCTACACAGGATTTACACAGTGTGTTCACTGGGAACCATCTCTGATCTTTGCTAAACCTTGGAACTGTGCCTGGGTGTTTCCAAGAACACTAGGTGGTGTGGGTCAAAACTAAGATATGTTGTATTTTGACAACTAAACAATGATTACAGGACACTACCTGGGCCTATGTCCTGGCTATATTTAAGATGGTAGTGTAGATACAGCCAATTGCAGTAACCTTCTAAGACACCAGTATTTGAGAAAAGGAGACTGGGAACTTCCCCACAACAGCGTAGATTTATTGGCTTTGGTCTCTGGGAATAGTACCACACCCAGACTATTTTCTGTCACACTCTGTCCAATGGCTATCATGTCTCTGTGTGCAATGAACATGAATAGCAAAACACATTTTCTCTTCTCCCTTCTGCCCCGAAACACACGTATACACACTCTAACTGAGTCCGCAGGAAAACCAGAACAATTCTGTGAAACAAGTCAATTCAAAGTAATACAATGAATCCGCCAAAATAACCTGCAATAATGATGAAGAGGAAATGATTTCACTTTTTGCTTTATCCAGGGGGTGCTCTTGCATAATGTAGTCACTGTGCACAACAGCTTAGTTTCAGGCTCATGCAAGGCTTATTTGAAATGCTGAGAAAATAGTTTAAGGTAGAGGTTGCTGAAAACTCCATGTTTTCCAGAAATCAAGAAAAACTTTTCTCTTTTTGTGCTCAAGTGTTTTAAATTCCTTATAAAAGGCACATGGGAGGGAGGTCTAGAAGCAATAGTGAGCCTGAAGCTGATAAATGTGTATTCAGAACTAAGAGCTAAAACATTTATTGTTATGAACACGTATTTCAGCTTAGTGGCTTAGATCTGATCAACTCTTGCCTGACATTTCTGAATAGTGCCTATGGTTTCAGGTTGCATTTGATTAAAAAATAGTTTACTTCAATTAACTGGACTCATTATCTGGATCCAGTACCTGTATTAAAATCAAATTAATTAGGTGGGATTAATCATGGTGTTGGCAGTCTTTCTAAATGACTCCGTTATGGTGCAGGAAATGCAGCATCTGTTCTGCATCTGCACTGAGAAAAAGGGATTATCAGCCTTACCATGAACATGGTCTTAAAAATTTTGAGACAGCTACAAAAATCATGAATACAAAGATGCATGTAGGACTTTATGAAAATGCATATTTCAAATAAGCTACTTCATCTCTCAGAAACATGTTTGAACACAGTGACATCCCCTTCAGCCCCAGCTGGCAGACAGCAGCATGCTGGCCCAGGTTTCTCACCAGTTAAGTACAGTGCATCAGGGTGACACAGAGCTCTCCGTACTGCTATGTTGGAGCAGTCTCTGCCACCCTGATGTTCATCCACTAAATCATAACTCTGTTTTATTTCTTAACCTTGTAATCATTCCAGTCTTCTGCAGAAAAGTCAGTTCAGAGAAGTTCAGTAAAATCCTGAAGGGAATAGGTTTTTCCTCTGAAGTTTAGGGAATAAGTAGCTTGGGAACAGGGATGCTAATGCTACCTGTCTCAGACAACTTCAAAGAGGTGGGAATAAAATGAACCATTCCATTAAGTAACCTCTTGTCACTCCAGGGACAGTTGCAGAAAAGCAAGGAGCCTTTAATAATAATGAAAACTACATATTTTTCTAAGTTTTGATTGTAAGACATTTACTAAGTTCTTCAATACAGTTTCATAAGATGAAATTTATTCTTTCATATGGTAGAAAGTCCTGCTGCCATTAATGGAAAATTTTTATTTGCTTTACTTGAAAGTATATTAGGGCAATAGGCAGCAACAATTTGCTTTAGCTGCTTTTCTAAGTTCCTTCATTGATTTCTAAGATGATAAACTTGTAATATATTTATAAATACACTTATTAAAATGAAGATTACTTATTATACAAACCAAATCTGAGTCAGTATCCAGATATCTCTCTGAATATCATAATAATACTCATTTGGGGGCAATAACATGATACATTACATAAAATCAAAGGAATAGATAAAAAACAAATCAGGCTATATCCTTTCTGCATCTATTGCTTGTCTATACTCACTGCAATCCAGCAGGTGAATAAAACATCCTAAAGATATTTAGAGATGTCTTGAAGACTCCTGGATCAGGAAAAGGAAGAATCAACTCAAACCATTTTCTGAGGTGAAATATAGTACTGCCTATTAGGCATTTAAAAATATTGCTGTATACTTATATGGAATTATTAACTTCCATTTTTCAGAATGTTTCATGAATATTATTACAGATAGCTTTTTCACTATATTGGCTACACGTCCAGTTCCTGAACAGAGTATAATTGTGGATGTTTAAAGTAAGAAATGCAGTCAAATTTGTGCATGATCTACAGTATGAGAATCATTCTCTGAAGGAAACTGAGAATTATTTTAAACAATTTTAGAAATATATTCAATCTTTAAAAAAACCTAACAGATCTAGATTAAGGTAATAAGTAAATAGAAAATACAGCCGCTGCATGATGAGGTTAATGACAAATGTAGGATTCTAATAATGTCGGTATGGGAGGAAGATATGTTTGGTTTTTAGTGTTTCTTCAGTACAAAGAGATTTTGCATTAGAAATCTAACATTCAGAAGGCCCAGAAAACATGATGCAAACTGCATTGGAAGTTTTCTTCCATAATTTATCCTTGTTTTGCTTATGTGTAAAATCTCAACTTTTAACCGTTACATAGATTAATTTATGGCTTAAGTTAGTGTATGGGACTGCAAATTTACCTATCACATTAATTAGTTATCTTAAACAGATTTCACTCACCCCCAAGTCAGTCTCATCTGTGTTTTTCCACAGTGGTTCATGTGGGAGTGCCTGGGTACTAAGTTACTCCCACACCTGTGAAATGGAGAATTGACCTCCTTAGGGTAATTTAAACCAGGTCGACCACCTTGCAGACAACTTTCTATAGTAATCACTGGACTGCTGTAAGAAAAGTAAGGCATACCCTAACCATTAAAAGCAAAGGAAATGTTTGGATTTATTTGGAAAAGTAGTACCTTTATTGTGTAACATTCCCAAGTCATTTCAGTTCAGAAGGGTCATTTTGAAAATCAGGTAAGAAATACTTACGGAAATATTCATACCGTCTAATTTTGGCTTTTGTATTTAAGTGTTGTAGGTTAATCTTCACTGGCATCAATTTCTGTCCATTGACTACAAGTGGAACTTCAGCTTTGGTCCTCTGAATTGTACCTTTATTATGTTCTTAAAGAGTAGAATTAGCCCCTCCGTATTCTGAGTTCCACTTAAGGAGCTGGTACATTGGGTCAGATTGGCGTCATTGGGAATCTGAACACAAGCAGAACTGTGAGTGCCTGGAAAATATCTTGGGTCAGTGGACATCAGTGCCTTCAGAGCTTGTTTTGAGGGGATCTGATTGTGGATCAAACAGGTCAGAAGTGTTTGGAATTAAAGTCTGACCATAGCTAGGAAATGATATAGTCTTCCTACTTGATAAAGATTTCCCACTATAAACAAGAATGCCTTTCTTATCCTTTGCTATCCTCTCACAAGTGCCAAAAATGTCAGCAAAAGACAAACAAAAGCATAACAGTTCTACGGCCAGTCTTTATGATACATAGAAGCTGAGATTGGCCGAAGCTAGACACTGAGTCTATGCAGAACTTTGCACTTGTTTCAGTTAGAAAAAATTCAGACACAATGAGATAAGCATCTATGTAAAGCATTTGAGGGATGCTTCTATCTTTGTACAGGTGCCTGCTTCAAAGTGAACACCCTTCGATTAAAAAGCACTGCTGTAGACCCGTCTGTTCAAAAGGTTTTATCCTATGTTGATAGTGTCTTGTGCAGATGGCAGGCACTAGACATTGTACTTAGTTAAGATGATAAAATCAAGGAGGTTTAGGATAGATATGGAAAGAAGATATGTGGAAATGGACTGGAAAGCACATGTTCTAGCATAATGTCAGGAATAACCATGACTAGTTTTAATTTAGTATAACACTAGTACTAGTAATAATAATAAAAACAACAACAATAATAATAGTTGTACTGCACAAAGAAGGCTCTTCTCAGCATGTGTAGACTTGAATCAAGAATTAGTGGGAAGCCTGTCTGAATAAAGGAAGTGACCCAAATAAAACTTCCTGTTGCCTATCAGGCCATCCATCCCTAAAGTATTCCAGACATTCACTGAAGGCAACAAGAAGTTCTAATCCAAGGCAGTAACCCTGAAAAAAACATGTGTACAAAATGCACTTATCTTATTATCATAATATTAGTGTATGCCTCTGTCATTTAACTGCTCAGTTCTAAAACCTGCTCACCACCCACCACAAGGTAAAATGTCTGTATTGATTAAAACTTGGCAGTAGGTGCTGTTGTTACTGTTGCCATGGTTCCTTTCCCACTACATAGCATCATGCCATTTACATTCTTAATTAAACATATTTCTCCAAGTGAGTTCTGATTAAAAGGATAACACAAAGGTTGATGCATTAAAGTGATCCAGAATAATTACTTACATTCTCCACATCATTAACATTAGTAATTTCAGTGTTGGTCTGGTAAAATTGTGCAAAAATTAATTATAAATTCTTTTAAGAGAAAAAAGTAATTTTGATAGTCCTTTCTTTTCACCAGTTTTGGGACCATCAGCAGTTTTCACTGTTCCCTCCCTCACTCAAAATTATTTGAAATGTAATCTTTTTTTGCTGTTCACAGACATCATTATTACTGAGTTATGTGAAATTATTCTCCTACTTTGATAAATATACAATGCTATCAGTAAAAAAACCTACTCTGTGCACTAAACTTTTAAAATTATGGATCACCCTCTGAGGACATAAAGACTATGATATAAGGAAACTCTGAAATACCTAAGAGAGTAAAACAAACTACAGATCATACAACTATATAGAGATTAGTACTTGTAATAACATTTCAAACTGAAGGATTCAAGTACTGTTTGAAAAGGTTTGACGTTGCCTTCTTATCTCTCTCAGCTCTGGGTGACAGGTTTCAGACAGAAAATTTCTGAAAAAAAACCCCTGGAAAAATTAACAGATGTTGAGATCAGGAGGAGTTGGGAAAATGTTGTTTTACCTAGTTCTTCATTAGCAGTAGGTCTGGAATACAATTCAGGTTTAAAGATGCATACTGGTATTACCTCCTTTAAGCAACAGTTCTAAGAACAAAGACAGTTCTGAAAAGCCAGTGGTTCTGTAAGTCTTCTAGTGTAGTAAATGCCCTGTTCTTCATTTGCAGAGAACTAACAAATGGAGCCAGAGACACAACATTTTCAACTAAGTGTATCTTCATCTAAACATGAATTTCACTAGAGTGAAATTTGTTTTGAAGTGACATATCAGTTGCAAGAAATGTTTTCACAGAAAGGTTTAAGAATTCACAGATCCTCTAGGCATTTCCAACCAGAAAAGAGAGAGAACAGGATTGAAAATTCGATATGTGCTAGTCAGGAACAGGTATTTGGGGCCAATTCTGCTAGTAAACACAGAATTGAAGGATTTTTTCATTCCAGAACTGTGTTTTCAGAAAAAGCCATGAAACAGAATTAGGTTCTACCAAACTACTAATACTTAATAATGTTTACATTAGATAATAACCAGATGCCAAACAAGACCAGAGCCTTAAACTGCAGTGCCCACAGGGCATACAGCGGAAAGATTCATACTAGGCAACAAGCAGGAAGGTCAAACAGCAGTCCTATTGCCTACCATGTGGTCCTGATTCCCCTCTTCACTAAAACATGCTGCCTCCCATAGCCCTGGCAGTGATTTCAGGGAAAGACTAAGTCTAAAGAATGAGGTTGCTGTATTTGCCAAATAGAAAACACAAGAGTATGGAGATATATGTTTGAATTTCAATATTGAACACAATGAACAAAAAGTGATGGAGCAAAACTTTGACCTGTCAATAACTGTTGAATACTATCTGGAAGATGAAGTTTGAGTTCAGTCCTACTCATCTTTTCACCTCCAGTCCTCCTCACTAAGCTTCACGGTAATCAAAGTACAAGATTCATAGCACCATAAACCCCATCATATGATTATTTTGTAAAGACTATAGGTGGATATAAATTATCTTCTTTCTTTTCTTTCTTTGCCTGTAGGGATTAACATTGTCTGACTAGGGGAGCAAACATATATATCTCTCAGACATGATTTATGACTGAAACTGTGTTGTTCCTAGGAAAGGTTGGCATAATCATTCTTGGGGTGTAACAAAATGTGATATGAATTGCACTTCTTCACTTAGACTTCATTCTGTCTAAGCAAATAGTCTAATTTTGGTTCAAAAGTCTTTCAATAAGATGTCATATAGTATGAAATAATCTATTTATACATTTTCATAATGATAATAAGACAAGAATTATAATTTCAGAACTACTCTTCCTTGAGTAGAAAAGACAAAAGATAACAAAGAGAAATGCTTAATAAAATAAAAATAAGAGTGAAAGTATATGGGGAGCTTATATTTTCTATAAGCTGTTTGAAATAATGATAAAATATACTCTATGAAACTGTAATGTATTTAGGTATTAATGAAGACCAAAAGCAAAGGGATTTGACTATTGATGTGATGTGAAGATTCTTGCAATATGTCCCATAAGGATTAAATTCCTTGACTGGAGTGAAGTAATTATTGTAGCATGAAGACTAGACCATAAACAGTTACACCCAATACAACTTCAAAAAGCTTGTAAACCTACCTGTCATGGGAGAGAAAGCCGCTATAGTGAGACAAACACTTATGGGGAAGCCAGAGCATCTCTCATGAGTACAGGGTACACATTGATCCATACATGACATAGTCTGCTGAAATGCATAACTGTAAAGGTGCCAATGACAGCAAAGTGCCAATAACAGCATTAATCTGCTCCACAGCTGGAACATTCTCCTCTGTGCTTTTTTTGTAGCAACTGAGACCAAGAGATATACTTCTGTTCACATCATTAACATCTGACAGGACATGACAAGCTCTTTTACCACGAGACCAGCAGAACTCAAGAAGATTGTTCTTTATTGTATATTCAAAAGCATGGGTACCATCTCAGGTGTTTATCAACAGATTATTTATAAACTTAAACCAGAATCCTATTATCATTTTTGCACACACAGATATATTCTGTAAAATAAATCTTCACAAGAGTCACTAGCATTATTCACATTATAAGTTAATCAAAATTGAAGAATTAATAGGGCTAGGACACTGGCATACTCTTTTTTGTGGTAGTAAACAACAGTAACTTATAACAGTAAGTTATAAGACAATATTCTGTAAAAATCCTGGAGGAAATTTTATAAACAAGAAAACAGTGATCTTGAAAATCTAACACATGTCTAGATTTTGCCAAGAAGTAACATTTTATAAACACATGAAAAGCTAACACCTCTCATTTTCAAATGCTCCTCACTTTATCACAGACAGCTGGGAAAACGGAATCACAGAAGCCTTTACTGGGTAAATCTGCTCCAGTTTCATCTCGTAGAATCAGTCTCTGAGCTACAGACTTCAATTAAAATGGGGCAACAGTGACATTTTTTTTTCTAGTTGCACCTGATATACTTACCTAACCAAATTGTCACATGCTTTACACTAGGACCAGCCTGTCACTCCCTATAATTTTTACTTATGTCCATCATTCTATTTCTTGCCATAAACAATCTTCTGAAAACAGAGCAAGTAAAAAACTCTAGTGATTCAGTAAAACACTAAAAATAATATAGTTGGGATGTAAGTAAGTTTATTTTTTAGAGCTATCTAGTTTCCCCTAATTCTATCTGAAGGAATAGAAAATTTACTACTTGCAAAGTGTACTGCTCTGATTTTTTGTTAACAGAAATAAAGAAAATCACCTAGAAAACAAAATGGTAAAGGACAGTTAAATATTTGTCAATAGCATAATGAAGATATTTCACTGAGAGTGGGAAGTTGGGAGTTCCAACCATTTTTTTCCTGTTTATAAGCTATATAGTTAAGATATAAAACACAATAGCTTGTTTTGTGAAAAAAGGAAAAAGAAAGCACCTTAAAAAGTGAAAACTGTAAGAAAATGAAAGTACTTCAGTATGATCCATATTTTTCTTTCAAGCATAACAAAATGGAAGCTTACCTTTCTGGAATATCTAGATTCAGAAATTCGCACTGAGGACCTGAAAATGTTTATATGATATTGTGTTTATTTAAAAAAAAACCAGAAACAACAATAAAAACCCAAACAACAGCAGCTTGATTATTCAGTTTAAAGTTTTTTTTCAAATATAAAATAGAGATGGACCAGAAAAGATCTGGTTTTGTCTCAGGTACAAAATAAAGAAAGAGATCACAGTGGAAAAAAACCTAGCCACTCTGTTATTGAAGGCATATCATAGGCTTTTCTGTAAAAGACAACTGAGAAAGTTTAGTAAATTACAGAATAACTTTGATATTAAATCAGCTAAGAAAAGTTTGCACAGAGTGGTTTAACTGTCTTCAAATTACAGAGTTCATCCAAACTGAGTCTGAGAGATAGATTTTGTTTAAGTCTGAAATCCTAAACATACATTTGACAGAAGGAATAAAATATAAAGCTCTCAGATGACACCGTAATCAAGAACAGATGCCTGCACAAATTCAAGCAGGAGGGATGCTTTTACAGACAGTGGCTAAAATTCTTGAACTATTTAGGGAGTTGCCAGCATTGTCAATAGCCCATTACAATTGTCATGTTTCTTATCAGCCTTATAAAGGTAATACACTGATTCACTCTGCTGGTACTTTGTCTCAATATACTAGAACCACAAATATTTCTTAAATATTTTTTTGAGCTCTTCCACCCAGGATGTGGTAAATTGAGATGTGAGGGATTACAAAAGACATTTCTGGGGAAGAATGACGACTCTATTTCTTTTACAGATGAGTTTGCATATCAAGCTGAGAAGTGATACTGAGCATGTTTACACATTTTAGAATTGTACAGCTTTTGTGATCACCGAAAAAGGCACAGCCTCAGCAGGGATCCTGTAACATCATCACATGCAAGTACAATATATCAATTATAAAACCCAGGACATTTTAGGTCTTGGGATCTGGGAAGTGTCTGAATAAAGCTGGAAGTTTGTAGCAATATCCTAGCATAACCTCTAATTAAGGGTGCTGGAAAGACCTTCCCTGAGTTTGTAAACACTAAGTCTGTAATTGCATGCAAGTCATCACTTTGAAAGGCTTTCAGTCAGTGGGATTTTGTGGAGACTTAATCCCCTAAACCCTTTCTACTTCATGTCTAGAAACCTGATTTCAGAAACAAACCCTTCAAAAAGATGCACATTTTTGTATGTACAGCAAATTTGAATCATTCCACTTTTCTTATAGCTCCTGGGCAGCTCTAAGAACAGGCCTTTGGGATGATACGCAGGAACAGGGATGAAAGGCTCCCTTCCTTTCCTGTTTTAAGATATCCTCAAGGGAACAAACATCTTGCAACTGACAGAAAATCAAATAATGTCAGCACCTTGACTTTCTGCACTTCACTAGAAGAATAAGTGCATAGCAGCTTGATCCAACATCAAAGATGAGTTACCAGAGCCATTACTCATTGTCACATTCCTGATGAATGTGAAGAAGTGCATTGAAATCAAAGGAAGGTGCACTTTGTGCTCCTGTGGTAATACAATTTTCTCTGCTCTGTCTGCCAAAACTCTCACCTCTGTTTGCCAGCCAGGTGACTAGAAGCTTAATTATTTGCCTGTACATGGAAGCTTTCTCTGTTCATCCTGTCATTGCATCCACCACCACATGACCTCAACTGCCAGAACTTCTTTAGCTGATACAGTAAACACTTATTTCTAGGGCCTTCTCTCAACTTCAGTTCTGGAAACAGTGTAGAAATTAATATAGTTGAATGTGTTCTACAGAAGCCTTTAAGATGCCTTTTGACTCAGTTTTCCTGTCTTAGAAATCTTCCCCAAACTGCACTCTGTGTTGTCTCATCACATAGACCTCGTGGATGACCTCACCTCCAAAATGTAGAATGAAAGAGACAAGGTGTTTCTTCGCCAGTATTTGTACCTCTGAGAACACCTCACACAGCGTTGATCTCGCTGTTGCCTGTGCATATATGTGACATATAAATTCTCTACCTCAACAGAGGGGTTTGCCATTTGTCTTTGTGCTACTACAAAGCAAAGCAAATTAAATTATTCACAATGAGAAGACTTAAGCACTGGAACTAGTTTTGCAGAGTAGCTGTGGGTCTGGATCCTTAGAGATTTTGCAGCACAAGGTCCTGGGCAATTCAACTTAACTTTGCAGTTAGCCCTGCTCTGAGCAGCAACCTGCACTAAGTGCCACCTGGATGTCCCCTCCAAGCTAGATTGTTCTATGATTCCAATTTTTGAGACAGTGTTCACCAACTGAACTTTGTAAGTCTGATTCCTACTATGCAAGGGAAGCAGAGTATTCATTTTTAGCGTGAGGTATTCTTCAAATGATATTCACTGTGACTTCAGTACTTCCCTGCTGTTTCAGTACTATCCCAAATAAAATTCATCAGAGTTAGGAAATGTTTTAATAGTCCCAAAATATCTTTGAAACTCAAAGGAACCCAACCATACAGTGACAATTACAGCAAGTAAAGATTAATCCTAAGAAATTTCAAGAAAAGGGCTGCTAATCACAGCCTGTAAGGACCGAAATCTTACCTGTCTGAAGGAGCGTTAAGTTCTCCATGGAAAATGGAACTTTATAACTTTGGAATGCAGTTACATTATGAAGAGATGAAAGTAGTGTAATACATTTTCTTTATAACAGATTAGATCCATTTTTGCATGTAGTGAGAAAAAATTTCTGTGACACTAAATATGATTGTGTGAGAACAGGGTGTATTTTTTTTCCACTAGTGGTAGCTAACTGTGTAGCCATGCCTAATGGAAGCCAGAACCTTCAGGAAACAGTGTGAAATCAACCTTTCCCAAAAAGCTGAAGGTTATCATTGCTTCTTCTTTTATTTCTGGTAGCTATCAAATTCTTTTCACTTAGACAAAGACAGTTCTCGGCCTGTAAAATGTATACCCTGAGAAAAATCACACACAAAGTACAGGACATCTGACTAAAGACCAAAGTCACTTGTATTTTAACACTGAACTTTCAACATTAAAGAGTGTAATGGTTTGATTTTGGCCCCTTCAGAACAGCCAGGTTGTGGCTGAGGAAGAACTACAACTCCCAGTATTCCATGCAACTTTTTCTATGTAAACCAGGGTGTAACTGGGGGTGGGACACTTCCTTTTCTGGCTCGGGCTCCATCTTGTCTCTCTCTTCTCTCCGGTGTGTGGGTGTGGAAGGTCTCTCGGAGTCAAGCTCAGTGAAGCGTTGTTGGACTCTGAGAGCAGCATGGAAATTTTGCTATCTGAGGAGTGTAATGATTTATTTTCTCTTGTTAGCTTATATTGATCTGTTTTTCTGGATTTTTAATTTTCTTTCGTGGCAGGGGGGTTTCTTTCTTTCTTTTTGGGGATCTGATTGCTTCCCTATGGGGCAGGGGATGTTCTGGGGGTCTCTTATTCTCTGATTATTGTATATGTAGTATTTTAGTTGCATATTAGTGTTAATACATTATATATAATCACTACAGCATTTTTAGTCTCTCTTTCTTTTCTTCTCCTTATCTCCCTTGGGCTTGTACAGGGGGGTGAGGGTTGGAAGGAAGGGGGGGGAGGCTGCAGATGCTGTGAGGGTTTTGGGAGGACTTTTTGCTCAAACCATCACAAAGAGTTAGTCAGTCAGCAATTTACCTGACAGTACGTATTTAGAGTCACAGTAGCAACACTGTTCTACTGGACAATGATACTGGAATAATGATTTACTGCATGAACTCACCTAAATTAGTCTAAACTTGCATTATACTCATCCTTCTTGGATATAAGCACACCTTTCAGTTACATTGTATAGAATATATTGCATTGTAGTTTCATAGAATCATAGGACAACCAGGTTGCAAGAGACCCACCGGATCATCGAGTCCAACCATTCCTATCAAACACTAAACCGTGCCCCTCAGCACTTTGTCTGCGTGTGCCTTAAACACCTTCAGGGAAGGTGAATCAACCACCTCCCTGGGCAGCCTCTGCCAGTGCACAATGACCCTTGCTGCAAAAAATTTTTTCCTAATGTCTAGCCTAAATCTCCTCGGGTGGAGCTTGAGGCCATTCCCTCTTGTCCTCTCCCCTGTCACTTGGGAGAAGAGCCCAGTTCCCTCCTCTCTACAACTTCCTTTCAGGTAGTTGTAGAGAGCAGTGAGATCTCCTCTCAGCCTCCTCTTCTCCAGGTTAAACACCCCCAGCTCTCTCAGTCACTCCTCATAAGACTTGTTCTCCCAAGCCT
>WAAB01020669.1:222777-251052 GCA_013389865.1 Piaya cayana | reverse complement strand
GGACTCAGCCCAGTGGTTCAGCCTGCTCATATCCCTTTGTAGAACCTCCCTACCTTCCAGCAGATCCACACTTCCACCCAGCTTAGTGTCATCTGCAAACTTGCTAAGGGTGCACTCAATACCTTCATCCAGGTCACTGATGAAGACATTGAACAGGGCTGGACCCAGCACTGAGCCCTGGGGAACCCCACTTGTCACTGGCCTACAGCTGGAGTTAACTCCATTTCCCACCACTCTCTGCACCTGGTGATTCAACCAGTTTTCCACCCAGGAGAGTGTGCCTGTCCAGTCCAGAGGCTAAACCTGTTTTGCTACCCAGACTTAATTTTCTAATACAGCACTTCAGAGTAGCATCGTAGCTGACTGAGATACCTCTTGGCTAAGCCTGATATTTCTACCAGACAATCTGTGAAAAAAAGGCCACTGAGTTTGTTGCTAGATTGTTAGTTCTAATACTCACAAGCACAACTCTTAATTTGGGGGTTATATAATGTACAGATACACTGACAAAATCATTTTGATGTTCACCTAGCAGCTGCAGGTAAAATACAGCTGGTGGCTAAATTCTGTTGCATATGAAATTCCACTTACTTTCCCTAAAGTCCAAATGATTTAGATCAAAATCTGTTTCCCACCTGGGACAGCAGTTTTCGTTTTTTAACAAACTAGCTAGATCTCTTTAAGCAAATTTCATAACCTTTCTATGAAAATGTTCAGCAAGTCCTTAAATTCTTAAAATATGTCATTTTAAAAAGTGTTTGGAATAAATAAGTATTACATTACTCAAGAATTCCTGGCAATGAAAAGGTGTTCTAACTTTCTGTTTACCTTGTTCCATTTAATTGCTTATAGTGAGTGTTTTATCTGTAAGTCTATTGACATACCTTTTTGAGGAAGGTTTCTCAGTGTTACATTAGTGACATAGGATTAGATACTCTCCCTAGTGTATTTGACATAAAGAACTAAGGAAGGATTTATTTTTTTTTGTAGTCACTGGGTAAGTCTCCTCATGACACTGTGAAAAAGAAGGGAGTAATGCAATTGCTGCTTTGCTTCACCTCATTGAGAGGGGAGATCTGTCAAAGTATGGGGAAACAGGAGGAAGAAAGAAGGAAGTTTATTAGCAACCCTTCCCTCATTAGCTCCTCTGTCCTCTTGCCAGCCCTGATGCTGGTCTACATACACCTATACAATGCAGGAAAGACTGAATGATGACAAGGCTTAACAGGAGAGCACGAAATGGGAGAAAATGAGGTCTAAGACCTATTTATATGACTGTGGGGTGCACTGCCTGTGGGGGTCCATTGCCTGTTGCCGTGTGCCTTTTCAGGTGCCTCATACCTCCCCAGAGAGGACAGTGCAGTGACACTGACTGTGCCTCAACACCACCACAGGACCTATTTAGAAAGGAGGACCATTTCCCTAGTCCCAGGTTTTACGGGGGCTGCATGCAACTCTACCTGAGGTTCTTGACCTCAGCTGAAAGCACCTTTGTAGAGTGCAGTCCTAGTCTCATTAAAAAGACTGGGAAAGTTCCTGGTCAATTTGCTTAAATTGTAACAATTCCTATTCATATTAAACATGAATTTTTATCTAGGCTTCTCTGCAATATGGAGGATTAGTCTGTGGATGTCATCAAATCCACCCACCAAGCTTCTTTGTAACAGGAGGTGTCTCTGATGTTGGAAATTCTACTCTACAAATGTCATGCTGCAATAAAATATTGTTTTCTAAATAAACATGCTGAACTGCTCTCAAACCTATTTTTCCCTTACACTGAATTTACTACCCTTTTCATTTCATTCAATTTTATCCTTCTGGAGCATTCAAAAGTTAGTGTGCTTCTTGAGGATTTTAAATGGTTATTAGGCACCTTTTCCAGTGAACCAGAGATGAACACAGAGAGATAAAACTGCCTTTGGAGAAGTGAAATTCTGAATGACCTCAGGTGAATATTTCAGCAATGTTTGTTTTCAGCTGAGTCAAAACAGTGGTTACTTTCTGTAATGCAATGATTTCCAGCTGTGAATCTGACACAGAACAAAAAGCTGTGACATTCTTAGACAGATGAATGCTGCTTCCAGAAGTACTCCCCAAGTAAAGAAGTTTTTTGAGGGTGTCATATGTATACTGAAAGTATTTGTATTGTAATTGTATTGTAATCTTTGTGGAGTGCTGATAGGTCATTTCCCTTGGAAACAATACATTAAAAAAATGATACAAATACTAGTAGCAAAACGTGTTCTTCAGCAATTAGTAGCTGCAGAAGATGAAATATTTACTACACTGAAAGTAGAGAAAACTTTGGCTGTGACACCACCAAGATCAGAATTTCACTGAAGTTTTTTCTATAATAAGTCAACTACGAGAATTACTTACAATGCCACAATCGTAAGGGTCATATTTCAACTACTCTGACTTCATTTTAAATTTAACTGGTCTATAGGTGGCCATGCACAGATTACACTAGGGTCTAGCTGATCTAGGTGGGAAGGTGGAAGCAGCCTACTTGAAACCTGTTTATCCTGCTGAGAATATTATGTGGAACTAGCTTGGGCATGTCTGCACACCACTGTAATGTGCAAGGTGGACACAAGAGAGGAGCATCTCATGAGGACTGGCAAAGTCTCACTGTGAGAGGAGGAAAACTGCTTTTTGTGAGTCCTGTGACTCCACGGATACCAAAGAAAAAGTTTATTCAAAAGAAAAGACATATGTATTTTTAAAATGTATTTCTGTTTTAAATAAAAAATTACCCTGAACAAAATACTTTGCTACCACTGTTAATAACACAGTCTTATTCAGTGAGGATTCAGGCAAGTAGGCAATGATTTATGAAAACACCCTGCAGTCAGCCTGCTGACAGCTCTCTCTAAAGAATGCCAACCAGAAGTTAGTTTTCAGAGTATTAGCCTTTTGTAATCCTAGCCCATGTAAATGATGGAAGGGCAGCACTGGAACACTGTTGTGATTCACATTGTTAGTATAGCTTATCCCTGCATAACCATCATCAGAGGCTAAACCTTAATGACGGATTTCTAGGGCAGCACAAAGTGCTAAACACATAACTTCTACTAAATTAGGCTCTTCCATTTTTATATGTATGATAAGCAGCTGATGTCTCAGCAGTTCTTACGATTACTTGGCACTTATTGGCAAAATATTTTAAAAAATTGTAGCTTTATTGAATTTTGCCCACTTGGTCTGAAATATTTTCTCCTTAAAGATATAAATCAGTCCAGCAGTATAAAAAGCATTTCACTCAAAATACTTCACTCTCTGAGAATGGAGAAAAGATATTGTATTGCCTATGCCAGAAAATGCTGGAAATTTTGGAAATTCCTAGTATTTTCTATTCAAAGCCTGGCAAATTTATTGTATTTATATCACGACTATGTCCTGTGCTGTGTAGCGAAAATGTCCCAGACACTCTTCCTGCCTATGGCCCAGCTTAGAACAGACTGAAACAATCTCCTGGATTGTGTCTGTGGGCAGTAGACAATACTTATCCAAGAACCAGAATCAGAAACAGGGACATTATATTGCCAGTGTTTCTTCCAGCATCATTGTTGGGTCCAGGCAATAAGGAGGTGTAAGGTCTCAGACTCATATGGTGAAAATACAAAAGGCAGATGCAGGAAGAAGATGCAGACTGCACAGGGAGAGATAAGCGATTGTTGTTGTGAAGCTCTCAGAGGGATCCATTGAAGAGCTAGGGAGAGACTGAAAATGGACAGAGAACAGAGAGAATCAAACTGTACCTGGATCTGAAGCACATTTGAAATGTATGTATATTAAACCAATAAAATTTATGGTTTATGACGGATACAGAAAAGTTGAATGAAACTGGGACAGTTCAAATTGAGTGATAGCGACTTGCCCCGTGTTACTGAAGAGACTGGATCAGACTGAATGTGAAAAATGATATGGGACGCATGTTCTGAAGAGTGAACTGCAAGGCATGCTTTTATTTTAGTACAACTCATTGTGCATTTGTGAGAGTAGATTTTAACTAGTAAATTAACATAGAGTTCAAATCTGTGTTCAAATTTCAAAGCATAGAGAACATGGAAAGAAAGAGTATGTGGAATTTCCAGCATTGTCTGAACATAGGTATTGAATTCAGGTAAGAAATTCTTCACCTCTCTGAATTTGAATTTGGATTCATTTATTAAAGATAACCAAATACAGATGCTGGAAGGAAGAAGAAAAATGAAAGCATAACTTAGCCCTTTGTCATCAGTGTAAAATGACAGTTATGTTTCCATAGCAATAAAAACTGGTGAATGTGCTAGTCACACTGCATGCCAATTAATACATCCAGTTCTCTAGCATGAGTTTAGGTTGCCATGGCAACCATTTTAATACTAGTGTATCAGGTTACCAAAATTACATACAAACAGTATCAACAGTGTTACGGTTCTTGTGATTTCATTAATCTATTCATATTTTTCCATATATGCTGATAGAGTGCTTGTAAATTTAGAGAAGATAAAAATGTGAACAAGGTCCTGCATCTCAGATATTAACCCAGAGTTAACACCTCAGGTTGCAGGAGGTGCACAGTGGAATGACATGGGTGCTGCTAGCAGGACAGTTACCATCCATGATGCTCCTCCTGCAGCATCACTGGTGGAAAAATTTGATGCTATGCATCACAACGAATTTACACAATTATATGTAAATCGGTTGAAATGTACAGGGAAACCTGAGGGATCTTTATGTTCCGTTATAAAATTATCTCCCTATCCTGACCTTTAGGAAGTACAGTGACCTAAAAGAAAACCACAGTAAATAAGATCCTTTGTTACATGAACAGAAAGTTGTCATACACCATGCATTTAACAAGTGTCTTAATCTGGTTTCTCAGGGAGAGGAGATGGAAGGATCAAATTGTTTTCCTTCCGTTATTTTTTTGGCAGGTAAAATCTTTCTTGTTAATCATGCTTTTGCATAAACAGGGTTATTTCATAGCAATGCAGTGCTAACCCCTCAGTAAGCCATTTGAATCTCACTGGTGCACCAGGACTGTTGCTTTTTGTTGTGTTCTGTGCAACTGCAACTGATAAAGGCAGACTGAGAGTCCACTTTCGAGCTCTGCAGATTGCTGCACAGCCACTGCTACAAAATTTCATGAGCTTCCCCTCAGTGAGACTTTCCCAGACCAATTTAGGAGACAAAGGTGCTCTCCATTCTCTATGATTGGCGTTGTTTTCTCCCAGGTCTGAGGGATTCTCCCAAGTGACAGGGGACAGGACAAGAGGGAATGGCCTCAAGCTCCAGCAGGGGAGATTTAGGCTAGACATTAGGAGGAAGTTTTTTACGGAAAGGGTCATTAGGCATTGGAATATGCTGCCCAGGGAGGTGGTTGATTCGCCTTCCCTGGAGGTGTTTAAGTCACGAGTAGACGAGGTCCTGAGGGACATGGTTTAGTGTTTGGTGGGAATGGACTTGATGATCCGATGGGTCTCTTCCAACACGGTGATTCTGTGACTCTGTGATTCTGTGATTCTGTGTGATTAAGGCAACCAGGTTTACAATGATTCTGTTGTTCATTTTTTTCTTCACCTTTTTGGAAGTTTTTTTAAGCTCTTAACAGAATCACAGAGTCACATGGTGGAAGCTTTAACATCTAGACAACATTTCTCCAGTACTGCTGTTCAAGCAGGATCACTTAAAACATGCTACACAGAACCACATCCAGAGTTCTTTCTAGTATCCACAAGACTGGAGGTTCCACAGTCCACCACCTAATGTCTCAATCAGCTGTGCTCTCACTAGTATGAATGTACAAGTGCTCAAGATGTGGTAGTCAATCTAAATAATTACCCAAAGAGATCTCTGCAGCTGGAAGTTCTGGATCTTCTAGCCCTTCTTATCATTCTGACTAGCAGTAAGGAGTCACTGAAGGTGTCTGATCTCTATGGATTTATTTGGACTTCCTGCTTGCCAAGGTTTCAAAAGGCACTTGAACAGACATACAGCCCAAGGGTGCAAGTATTAAACAAACAGATGTTATGTAATTCCTCCTTTCTCTACCATGGTAACAGATGCTAAAAACTTATATGGATTCCAAAGGTGAGTGGGCAAATTCACTGAAGATTAAATACTGAGAACTTTTAAATGAACAGATATTCCCATACTGCAGAGTAAAACAGGGCCAAGTACTGAGGCCAGTCAAATCCAATCAGCTTTGTCCAAACTGCACAGTACTTTATCCTGGATTTCTCCAGAGCTTTCTATAGCCCTGAAACATTGTAATATGTTTTATGTTGGTGGATGGGCATAGTTGTTGGCAAACAAAGTGCGAAGAGAATTGCAGGCCCACCTAGTGGTATTTTTACTATGTGAAATCAAAGGGAGCATACCCTGCAGTATAAGGGAAGCTACATATGCTGAACTAACAGTAGAGTAGAAGTTGCAGAATACTGGAGTCCAACATGATGCAGTCTTGATCACTCTGCTGGTGGGAAAATACCTTGGCAAAAAATAGTCTCTGAACAATGCCTGAACACAATCTCAAAGGCAGTTAACCCGAGACAAAGGCATGCCTCAGGGCTTGTTCACAGTTAAGCATCATGGACACTTAATAGTCCAATGTTCAAGCTCGCTCCCTAGTAAAACAGAAAAATGGCACTCCTAGACTGCAAAAGATAGCCATTTGAGAGAATAATCTTAGGAAGGATCAAAGTTTTCTGGCCATATTCCTATAATCTTTGCAGAAGATATACTACTGGCAAGATTCTTAGGCACATGAACTGTAGTCTGGCTGAATACAGCCATTCTTACACTTGCTATATTGCCCTGTATGTAGAAACCCTGCTTGAAAGCCTTGTTCTGACAAGGAATGAAAGAACTCCAACTGTGCAACAGCAATTTCCTCCTTTATAGGACCACACTTGTACTGTTCTGAACAAATCTGGCAACTGGCTGAGGTCTTTTGTTCCTGCCACATCTTTTGTTTGATTGAATTTCTAGGGCACCCTCATATGGCAGGGAAAAAAAAAAAAGCCTTCGCAGTGCACAGCGTCAGCATTACCTGAGTATAATTCATAACTATTCATGGTCACAGCCTACTTTGCATCTAAAAAGTAAGCATTCCACAGAGGGCATATGGTATTTCTATATTTTCCTGAGATATATGAGAAAATGTCATGTTCTTCCAACTATGACTTCAACACACATGCTTTTTAACTAATGTTGTTTTAATGTTTGGGCCTTGTGCTCTGTCTTCCCTGGAGGCCTGAACTATTACAAAGTTGAATGCTGCAGCTAAGTGTTTTAAACAGGCTTTGTGCTGTGCTGGCTTAATCTGCTTATAGTAGCCAGCCTGTTTTCTGTAAACAGTGCTGAAGGTAATTATGTGGTGTAATCAAACAGACTTTTCTCTCTTGTCTTGAGCAGCCCTCTTAGAAAACAGCCACAGAAAAGGATGGATGGGTAAAGAGAGGTGGATCCTCTGTATTACTCTACCTGAATCTACCAACATCTCTCCATAGCTGAGGCTCTCTAGATACTTTCAGTGACATTCTACCTTGGGTTAGTTTGTTCACATGCAGGATGCCTGGAAAATACAGTTGTTCGTTTCACCATGGCAACAACAAAATAAACATTCAATTAATGCTTATAAAGTTCAGGTACATCTATATAGAAAAGCACCATAAAGAGATGTAGTGAGGTGCACATTTCTGTCTGCTCAGAAGTTGGGCTAACTTACATGGATGTCCAGTATTCCATGCCCTGCAGATACACACAAATGGCTAGTGCACTGGTAAGAAACATGTCTTCTTGGGCGGCTATTAAGAAATGATCAAGGAGAGACAGCATATGTGGGATGGGTATTAGCAGCAACAACTAAAATCAGCACAAATGAAAAAATAACTTTGAGTATACACACACAAGTGCTTTTTTCAGTGGATATATATGGCTTTACTGAAGTCCTTGGAATCACTACCAAATCTTAAATGTTATGTTATCAAGACACAAAGGTCAGGCAAGAGGTAAATAACAGTTTTGGGAATAGTTCCCCTAAATCCTTAAACTTGTTGAAAAGCCAGAAGGCAACATAGCATTTTAGGTCAGAGGAAACCCCTGATTTATTTCTTTCCTGGCTCTTTTCTGTGTGTCATGAGTCATAGGAGCAGATGTATGCTGTATGTGCACACTAATATGTATTATTAAGTCAAGTCTTTTTTCTTTTTTCCCCAATTTAATAAATTCACCTCATAAATACAATTGAATTTAAGGAGATTATTTCAGTCCATTCCTCCTGTCCATTGAAGGAATACAGGAGGTAAACTCAAGCCATGCCTGAAACCTTTGCCATGGTTAGCTTCGGTTCAATGTGGAGGTACGTTGTCAGGAGCTCACAGAAACTTAGATTGTGATTCTTTAATCAATTCAGAGGTATATATTAATGCACCAGAACCTCTTTAGTTTTTTGCAACAAATACCATAGGACAAACAGATGCCTTCCCTTTTTTTCTTCTGTGAGCATGTGGCTCAGGCTGGTACTGCATACTGGCCTATACAATGCACCTGATAATTGATTGCAGAAGTATAGATGGAGCTGCAGAGCCAGCTCTGCTGCTGCACCTCCTTGCAGGAAAGCTCAGCAGCATCGTTGCTGGCAGCTCCAGCCTGACTGACTCCCAAGGGAGGACGTTCAACTCAACTCAGGTGTGAAAACCTGTATCTGGGGCTTATACTATGGAGCTGCTTATTACTCTAACTAAAGACAATGAGCTGCTGTCTGTGCACATACAGGGACACTGTGCATTGCAGCACATGTGGAACTCACACTTCTGTAAAGAGACTCCTGGTATCCCAAGACTAAAGATGTTGTGCCCTAACATATGGGTTTCAGCAACAGGGAGTATATCTGATATGTCCCTTTTGTATACGCCAGAAAATATCCATCTGTTATCCCCTTCTATAATAAGTATATGATATTTTTATTTATAGTTAAATATCTGATAATAATTGGCACAGAAGAGTAACTTTACATAAAATAGAGGTCCCCTGTACCTTGCCTTATAGAGGGTCACAGTGTTAATCTCTTGGGGTAATTCTTAGTGCTACACCTGCAGCTCGATCACAGCATCATCTCTGTCGTTACAGAGCACATTAAAAAAAATGCAAAGCACACAGCCACACTAGCAAGGCAGCTCCACAGACTGCTGAGAAGGGCCTGTTTTGGTTACTAATTTGTATTTACTGTGATAAAACAAAAGGGGGTGGCAATTCTTTACTAGCACAGACATACTGACCTACCAATGTACAGAGTGCAAGCTGAAACTTCAGACTTGGGTCCTCATGAAACTGCACTCCCACATCTTCCCAGTCAGCTATAAAAATCACATATTAACATGCGCACATGGATGGTTAGACATTTATGTCATTACATGTGTACAAATGTCTGTTTTAGACTACACTGCAAGTATTTGCATTAATATTTTAGGCATATTCTACTAGGTTTTTCCCTCGAGTTGTAATTCTAAGAACTGACTTTTAATTAAATAGTTTAAAAGTAATCACGATATTTTAAATTGTTGTTCTCCAAGAGTCATAGCCACTGCACACTGTGCAAAGTTCTGTAGAAAATGATTCCAGAAAATAAGTTTTTCCTCATAGCACCTACAACCTATCTATAGAGTTAAGAAAGGGAGTGCATATTGATAAATTGTTAGAAACAATGAGATAACACAGTCTTGTGAGTTTTATAAACCTGAGGACCAGCTATTTTGGACCAAATATGAAGGTCTGTTTTTTTTTTTTTTTTTTTTCTTAATGTGCTTGAAGATCTCTAACAAGTTGTGTATTTTCACAAAAAAAAATCTTGGATTTCTTACGAGCATTTGTCAAAGAGAACATCAACACCTAGTTCAGGGTAATCCCCTATTTCAATACAGGATGTGGGATGATGTGATTGAGAGTGTCCCTTCAGAGAAGGACTTAAGGGTACCGGTTGATGAGAAGCTTGACACAAGACAGCAATGTGCACTTGCAGCCCAGAAGGCCAACTGTATCCCAGGCTGCACCAAAAGAAGTGTGGCCAGTAGGTCAAGAGAGGTGATTCTGCCCCTCTATTCAGCTCCTGTGAGACCCCAGCTATACTATTGTGCACAGTTCTGGAATCCTTAGCATAAGAAGGATATGGGACTGTTCAACCAAGTTCAGAGGAGGGCTACAAAGATGATCAAGAGGGCTGGAGCACCTCCCATACAAGGATAGGCTGAAAGAAGAGAAGACTGAGGAGACCTTTTAGCAACCTTCCAGTACCTGGAAGAGACCTACAAGAAAGGTGGGGAGGGACTTATTACTAAGGCTTGTAGTGACAGCACTAGGAGTAATGGCTATAAATTGGAGAGGGGAAGACTTCGACTAGACGTAAGGAGGAAATTCTTCACAATGACTGTGTTTCCCAGGTTGTCCAGGGAAGCTGTGGATGCTTCATCGCTAGAGGTGTTCAAAGCCAGGTTGGATGGGGCCTTGGGCAGCCTGATCTAGTGGGAGGTGTCCCTGTCCCTGCTCATGGCAGACGGGTGGAATTAGACGATCTTTAAGGTCTCTTCCAACTCAAACCATTCTATAATTCTATGATTCTGTGAATGGTACATGTGTTAACCTTATGGTTTTCAGTTACTGGTTACTGCAGGAGAGTTACGTGCAATGAAATTGTTACCGTATTGTAATGCATGTGAGGAAAAATTTTCAAGGACACAAATTAAGGTTACAGCCCCAGCTCTGAATTATTTCAAATGAGAGTTAGACACATAAAACCCAATATTGTTTTGTAGAAACTCTTTCCTGTATATTTTTAATACATTTTATTTTCTCTCCTTTCACTTACAGGATGTGAGCCAGGAACTGCCTGTCTATTTATAAGGATATTAAATGCAGTCACTGTCAGACTAGCATAACCATGCTGAAATGAGCTTACCAAGAGAAAAAAACAAATCTGAAATTGAGCTGGGATTATAAATAATCAGAATCTACCAGAGCTCCCAGCAGTAGGAGGCATCTGTTATTCATACTTGCTAAGTATAAGTCGAGTGCCTCCAAGATCCAGACTAACCAATACCTTAAAACATTGCAAAAAGTCTCAGCAGACATTTCTTCTTCAGATTCTCTGTGAGCAGCACTCTTGACTACTGATTTGTACCTCAGTGCTCTCTCAGGATACCCTCTAAGAACTATTTGGCTTATGTTTCTTCCCTTTAATGCAATGCTGTACTTTGCAGCTGGACCTCCAAGACGCAGCTTGACAATGAGATATGTGAGTCAGGCTGCAAATAAGCATGCAAAATTTACATGCACTGTCCTGGCATATTACTTCTTGTACATACATTTGAGACTTCTGCCTGTTACTTGACACAATAAGAAAGTGACCAAAGGAAAAAATATCCCTTGTCTGAACAGGACAAGAAATTTCTCCAAGATTTCCATACTCATACAGATCTGAGATTACGAAGTGATAGGGACACAGGTATCACTGTATGGAACATCACAATGGCCTACTTAATGTAGTATCTACTCACTGACATCTGGCATGGAGAAGCTGGAAGTTTGCTTTAGAAAAACACAGCTGGGAAAGGGAAATCTGTATATAGTTTTTTCCTACTTGATGTCGTGTTATTCTGTCAGCTTTATTGAAGGCCATTAACAGATACCTTGTTAAGTAGCAAATGTTTAAGCAGATATGTCTCTGACTAGAAATCTGTGTTTCCATGACCACTTGTCCCTTGCTATTTCTGTTGGTTTTCACCAGGCTGAATTAGGGTTCTTTAAATTGATGCCTGAAAATGGCTTTGGAAACCTGATGTCATCTGGACAATGCAACAGAAAGCTATTGGTTAGCATGTACACAGAAAAAGATCATTTAGTTGCATGCTACATCTCAGCTCGCAGCAGCTACTAAGTTCTGATGCACCCACTTTGCCTTTTTGTCTTTTTATTTCAGCTCAGACTTTACTTTTGCAGCTGCTTTCTCTAGAAATGCCTGAAATAGAAACCAGTATTGTCACATCTGAAAATTACTTCAGTCACTACCTCTAAAGCTGTAGTATGTTAACCTCTGACTTTAGGGTCTGGGAAGACCTCAGCTGTTTGAATGAGGTCTCAAATGAAATCTAGGAAAAAAACCCCAAGCCTTTGATAAGCAAAATATACCAGATTTAATGTTTACTAATTTGCCATCTGCCAGGAGCAGCAGCACATTCAGAGATGTGATGATTTGCTAGAGGATGCTCCTGCTTGTCAGTGTGTTGTGAGAATTCAACTGAGAGGACAAGGAGGTGGAAATAGGATAGCGCCAAGTCCACAATGGTACTTGAGTGAGTCTGTCTTTGGGCCAAAGTGTGTTTCTGAAAAGAGACTGCTGAGCCCAGAAAACAGGTACCTAATACCATATTCATTCACAGATGAATTCAGATAGACTAGGATGGAAGAAAATATCTTCTGGTGTGACAAATAAACTTGTGAAATGCTCAAGTAAACCTTCCTGTGCAATAAATGATTGAAATACAGCAGCAGAGCTGCTGATAAAGGGGTAACAAAGTGAAAAGTGTACTAATGAATTCTTTCTACAGCACTGAACTTTTGCTAAAATACATCCCACTCTCTCCAATTGTGGTTGAAGCAGGTCAGTAGGCCTCAGATAAGCTGAGGTTCTGACACAATGCAATAATCTGTCATTATTATGAACAATAGTATTCATACTGCATAATCACCCAGACTATTCAATTGCTTTTACAAGCCAATGAAGATTCGAAACATATTTATGGTGTGGTATGTCTGTATTGAGAGAAACTTAATGAAAGGAAAGAGAGGTGTGTCACACAACAATGCAAAAAAAATGTTTGAGTTTAAACTTAAGACTACTGATTGCCACTGCTCTGCTCTAAACACCAGAGAGTAGTCTTGAAGAGAGACCATTGGAAAGTGTCATCTTGTTAGTTCTCACGTAGCTCTGAAAAATCAAGAAACAAATAATTCAAATGACCAACTAACACATAGTATCAAGAAAGTACATCCACTGACTTAATGCATGAGTATGAGCAGAAAGAGGGTACCGGAACATCCGTCTAACACTTAAATGACGCAGGGGTACTGCCTCTGCCATTGTGCAGTCAGGTCTAACAACAGCAAGCATTTCATAAGCTTATGTACAATTTTTTTATTGCCATAAGGGAAGACTAGAAAGGGACCCAGCCATAATATTGTACTGAATCACTTAAGGTATAATCACAGTTGCTTATAATTAGTGTCCCAAGTAGGCAGCAGTTACTGAGGTTCAGTAACTCTGGATTTAATAGAGGTAGTCAAGACTACAGATGACTTTACTTTTCCAAACACTAATTATTAGGACAGATCTCCTTCAGATCAAATTAAGACAGAAAAAGAACAATTTGATTTCAACCTCACTTTTCTCCAGAAGTGCTGCTAGCAATTAGGTTCTAATGTAGCTGAAATGAAGACATATTCAGGTTCATTCCAGCAGATAGTTTCAATTCAGCAAATTCCTAAAACCTCACTTACAGCAGACAAGTAATTCCTGCTGAAGCCAGCAGCACCAAACAGGTGCTCTAAGTTGAACAACATTTAGTCACTTTTGAGAACTGGGGCTTTGTGCTATATGTGGCAATGATGTTGCTGCTAAAACAGAGAAAGAAAAAAAAGGGGGGGAAGAGAAAAAAAGACACTTTGTTATGTTGTGCTTTATAAATTTGTGAGGATGTGCCCTGTGACTTGCAAAACCTGGGGAAAACCCCAGCCCTGAATTGGTTTCATGGGCTCACTTGCCTAGTCATGCAACAGAGACAGCATAGCCAAAGGAATGTTAATGTCTCTGACCTAACTATTCTCATTGTTACAACAGCAGCAAGGTACTACTGAAATAATCCCAAAGTTATTTTGAAAGGAGTGGGACGATGCTATTTCAACATCCACTTAATAATATCCATGCCTTTAGCCATATCTATGGAGTAACTTCAGTGCTAACTTCTGGAGCCACACCTCTGTATCAAATACCAGAGTATTACTTTTGTGTAATAATAATAATAATAATAATAATAATAATAATACAAAAAAAAGCTTTTCAACAGTGAGACTTGAATTACATGCCTCACCATCTTCTTTTCATTCTTATTAATGTTATGTATATTTTTTAAAAATAGCCTGGGAAACATTGCAGTATATCTTGGTAAGATAGTTCTCACTTGGTTTCTTCAAGAACATGTGCCCTGTCTGCAATCTGTGAACAAAACCATTTTGAAATGCTGAAATATGTAATGGGACAGCTATTTCTCACGTAAATCCCTCAATTTGCTTCTTCACCAGGGTTCCAGCATATTCTAATCTTCAATTAAAAGGAAAAACAGTGTCTTTTTTCTGATTCAGTAATCGATCTTAAACTGTCACGGACTTTTTAAAATGTCATCTCAAGTAATTGTAACTTGGAAACTAGTTTGTTAAAATTGCTATAAACAATCTTTTCCATAGTTGAATATAAAGGGCTAAGAAATTCTAAATAGATGTTAAAGGCACACAATGGCAAGGTCATCAGAAAACATGGTAGTGAGACCAGGCCTACAAATAAAGAGCCTGATTACAGGAAAGATTTTAAAAATATGTCTTCATATAGGAATCATCAAATTCTGTGAGATGTCCAAATGGGACAACAAAGTAAACTTGACATATATCAGGGAGTGGAAGCTGCAAAGCTGTGGGCCATCGGACACTTCCACTGCCAGAGCACCAGGATGCAACAAATGACTTACATATGATGCAAACTCAGAAGCAAAATGGTAATTTTTGATCATCATTCAGGAGTTTTTGGTTCTATTATGCAACGGTGGATATGACACTCATTACAATGGAGATGCTACTTATGAAAAATGCAGGTATTTTTCCTGTCAGTCGGCATAGTTTAGGATCATAGCTTTGGTGATGTTCTGTGAAATTGTCAACCTCCTTTGCATGAAATTCCCCTTGAATTTTATTTTGAAGAATGATTTAATTTAGTTGGCAATTGTAATTAAAATGTCATTTAATGTTGTCATCTGAAGATTTTATAGCAAGTATGTAAAGTATTGGAGGAGTGTAAAGGAGAAACAAATAAAAGAAAGTGTTTCTTGGTTGTAGTAGCTCAAAAGGAGAGCTTGAAGGTTTCTAGCTAACCTGTAATTATTTAAGAATAAGCCCTACAGAAAGAATAGCAATGTAGGTTTAAGTGGAGTATTTTAAATGGTCTGAGCATTCCACAGGTTTTAGGGTCTTTAACTTAATGTTGTGCATATTGCCTCTGAATTGGACCAGTTACTAAGAAAATAGAGAAGAGAATTTCCTTTTTAACTGTATTTTGAGCATCTTTACTTAAGAAATTGAAATTATTCTGAACTGCAAAAGTAATATTAATTAAATCACTGGAAATGCCTGTGTCAGTGTGTGTGGAAATGCTCTGGGCAAAATTTAGCCCTCTGCTGAGCACAAGTAGTCAGTCAAATACACATGCAGATGAACATATAACTGAGGTATGTATGCCTATTACAGATTTCACATCATTCTCTGTGAGAACGTTTAGACAAAACAATGACTATTCTGAAGCAATACAAGCTGACCCATTTCAGGAAAATTAAAGTCTAAGAATCAGCCCATAAACATCAGTACAACATCTGAAATGGGGTGTTTCTATCTGAATGACCAGCTTCCGTTAGTTTGTGAATTTGCATGTCATGATTACCTTCCTTTTCTAAAAACAGCTGCTCACAGCATATATATAGAATAAAATATTACATATGAACCAGCAATGTGCTTTTGCAGTGCAGAAGGCCAATCATATCCTGGCCTACATCAAAAGACACGTTGCCAGCAGGTTGAGAGAGGTGATTCTACCCCTCTACTCTGCTCTGGTAAGACTACACCTGGAATACTGCATTCAGCAGTAGAGACTTCAGCACAGGAATAGATGTGGGCCTGTTGGTGCGGGACAAGAGAAGCGCCACCAAATGATCAAAGACCTAGAACACTTTCCCTACAAAGAAGGGATGAAAGAGTTGGGATTGTTCAGCTTGGAGAAGAGGAGACTCTAAGGAGGGTCTTATTCCTTGTTGCTGCCTTCCAATACTTAAAAGTGGCTTGCAAGAAAGAAGGGGAATTTTTTTAGCAGAGCCTATAGCAATAGTAGAACAGGCAACAGTTTTAAACTAAAAGAGGGGAACTTTAGACTAGGTATTAGGAAGAAATATTAGGGTTTTTTTTTCTTTTTGTATGCTTTTATTGAATATAAAAACTGTAAAGCTGCATATTTGTCTAGATAGCTTACATTAAAGCTTAATTTTATTAGGTCTGGGCATTTGTTTTAAAGAATCTAAATAACCCAGTACCTGTGGTGGGCATTGAGAATTTTATTAAATTCCCAGTGGAGTCAGCCTCTTCAGAATAATGGGACAGAAGTAGAAAATAAGAAACTTACAAAGCTGAATTGTTCTAAATGAAGGTTTTTTGCTTTATTGGTGACTTGGAAAAAGAGATGTGCTGAATACTAGAAAAGAAGACAGTAGGAGAAGAGAGGACATAAATACATAATATAACTGTTGGGGGTTTTTTATGTCTAAAAGATGGTTTTGTGCAAATGTTTAAAAGAAAACCTTTGTGAGAAGGGGAAGACAATTGGGTTGTTTTGGAATACCTACCTAAATGCAAGTTATAGTCATCTGCTTACTAATTATTTTCATTTCTGATTATGTTGCAGAAAATTGATGGTTAATGGTTCTAATTAATACAATGAGAAAAATAATTTCCTGACTCTGTTTATATGTTTATTACATACAAACTGGAATATAAAAGAAGGTGTGTTTCTTGTACATGCACACAAAGCAAATGTGGCCTTGCAGTGCCAACTTTAACCTCCATATGTAGTCTATATCCCAACAGACGTTTAGAAGCAGGACAACAAAATCATCTAAGATATGTGTTCTGTATTTGCCATCTAGTTTTTCTCAGATAGGTATTTTTGCAATTTGTAACTTGCTGATTNTCATATCCTGGCCTACATCAAAAGACACGTTGCCAGCAGGTTGAGAGAGGTGATTCTACCCCTCTACTCTGCTCTGGTAAGACTACACCTGGAATACTGCATTCAGCAGTAGAGACTTCAGCACAGGAATAGATGTGGGCCTGTTGGTGCGGGACAAGAGAAGCGCCACCAAATGATCAAAGACCTAGAACACTTTCCCTACAAAGAAGGGATGAAAGAGTTGGGATTGTTCAGCTTGGAGAAGAGGAGACTCTAAGGAGGGTCTTATTCCTTGTTGCTGCCTTCCAATACTTAAAAGTGGCTTGCAAGAAAGAAGGGGAATTTTTTTAGCAGAGCCTATAGCAATAGTAGAACAGGCAACAGTTTTAAACTAAAAGAGGGGAACTTTAGACTAGGTATTAGGAAGAAATATTAGGGTTTTTTTTTCTTTTTGTATGCTTTTATTGAATATAAAAACTGTAAAGCTGCATATTTGTCTAGATAGCTTACATTAAAGCTTAATTTTATTAGGTCTGGGCATTTGTTTTAAAGAATCTAAATAACCCAGTACCTGTGGTGGGCATTGAGAATTTTATTAAATTCCCAGTGGAGTCAGCCTCTTCAGAATAATGGGACAGAAGTAGAAAATAAGAAACTTACAAAGCTGAATTGTTCTAAATGAAGGTTTTTTGCTTTATTGGTGACTTGGAAAAAGAGATGTGCTGAATACTAGAAAAGAAGACAGTAGGAGAAGAGAGGACATAAATACATAATATAACTGTTGGGGGTTTTTTATGTCTAAAAGATGGTTTTGTGCAAATGTTTAAAAGAAAACCTTTGTGAGAAGGGGAAGACAATTGGGTTGTTTTGGAATACCTACCTAAATGCAAGTTATAGTCATCTGCTTACTAATTATTTTCATTTCTGATTATGTTGCAGAAAATTGATGGTTAATGGTTCTAATTAATACAATGAGAAAAATAATTTCCTGACTCTGTTTATATGTTTATTACATACAAACTGGAATATAAAAGAAGGTGTGTTTCTTGTACATGCACACAAAGCAAATGTGGCCTTGCAGTGCCAACTTTAACCTCCATATGTAGTCTATATCCCAACAGACGTTTAGAAGCAGGACAACAAAATCATCTAAGATATGTGTTCTGTATTTGCCATCTAGTTTTTCTCAGATAGGTATTTTTGCAATTTGTAACTTGCTGATTACAAAAAACCAAACAAAAACCAAACAAAATGCAGCAGTTCAGCAACTTCTTATGGAGAGCTTTCAATTTTTCTAGTCCTACCAATGTAACAAAACAGTTATGGTTCTGGTGCCACACTTTCTTATTTACATGTATTACGTTTTCCTAGTGAACAAAGCTGCCGATCTGGGACAAATACTACACTAAGTACTTGGCTGAGTGAGACACAGCCTAGGAAGGTACTGTGCAAATTACTCAACATTACTCAAACAATGGAATTAATTCCTATTCCACCACACCTATGTTATTCCAATCCCAGTTGTTTCTTGAATGCAGACTTCAAATTGCATTGTGTTTTGCAATAAGATTGCATGGCCAGCAGACAAAAATGAGATCAGATTGTGGACATTTGTCCCAGGCATTATTTGGTATTCAGTCTCCAGGGATGCTCTTGCCTTCTGTTAGTCAGCCATCATTTATTGTAGCTGTTTCATTGGCTGGAAAATGAACAGGAAAGGCAGTAGCCTCTTTAGGATTTCTAGACTTTTCTGTCAAAATGAATGCTTTAGCTGTGTAATGGAATTCACCACCATTCTCTCTTGGGCCAGAATATCTAAACTTAACCTATTTGGGTATGGCCATCAGTCTTGTCCTGACCTACAATACCAGGCTGCAATCAGTGGAGGAGTCCTGGATGACAGGGACAGACACATGGATGGATTTCACTTTAGTTTCTGAGTATGGAGAGATAGACATACAGAATTTAACTTGTGCTAAAACCAAGACTGACACATGTAAATCCAATTGTTTTGTTTTTTGAAAAAATCACAAGCAACTGAAAGTATTTCTTCTAATCCTCCTGTCTGATGCAAACAGGAAGAACCCTGATCTTCCTCCATGGAAGGGTGGAACTGTACAGAGTAGAAATCCCTTGTGAGCCTCAGTAATAAAAAAAAATTTCCTATTGCATTACATGAAAATTTTACTATATTATTCCTTCCTAAAGGCTCCAGGACATATGAGGCTGAGAAATACTGGCTACTCCTATCTGTGTGTACTATGTATATTCTGTCACGCTGTCATGGGTGTCAGACTCTTATTTAGCTTCCAGCTGATATCCATAGTTATAAAAAGATGGACAGGCAGAAAACAAAGTGAAAGCACTGTCCAGACACCAGTTTTTACCTTGACTTCCAAGGGTGATATATATATGTGGACAGATTAATATCTTTTTATGTTTTCCTAGCATTTATTTGGCCATAAAATCAGTAACATCAACTACTGCAGAAAACATTAAGAAACATTTTAACTGTTCAAGTAATGCCACAGACTATGCCAGAGAAAAGATTAGTACAATTTAAGTGCTTCGATATATGTTATCAGCACTCTTGCAAACAACAAAAATACAGTATAATACCCATGTACCCCTGTAATCTGGTGTTACCACTGCACGTAATAAGCCATAACCTTTGTACTGAATTTGCAAAGCCTCAAGAATAAGGCTTGCCAGGTTTGATCACTCCAAACTTTTCTTGACCTGCCTGCAGCGTTGTTTTACTTGATTTAGCTGTGACAGCAGTTTATCTAATTGACCAGATATCTATTGCTATTTTTTTTCCCTCTTGTTATCTTTGTATGGTACAACCACAGTTTTATATTGCTATCAGTAACAAACAATTATTCTATAGAGAATGAGATGTTTATAAGTCTAACAAAATAATGTAAAGAAACACAAATCCGGAACAATAACAGGAGCCTTGAGAAACAGAGACACTGGATGCAGCATAGTGCAGTATAGACATGGGATGATAAGACATGGGGCACGAGTTTGACATTGGAGACTCCTCAGCTAGAAGCAACCCCCCCATAGCCAGTTAAATAAAAGCAGAATGGGAGATGGACAAAATTAATTGTAAGAGCAATGAAAACATCTAACATTCATAAAACCCGCAACATACAGTGTACTTGGATGTAATACAGAGCTGCAGACCAATGAATAACAACAGGGTGTAAAAGTATGTTATCAAATAGACAAAAGAAAGCTAAGGTGGGTTCTGGAGTAAAGAGCAGAAAGTAGCAACAGGAACATCATAACCCATTTGGCAAAAGACTTCAGATGCTAATAACTCAATACAACATCACCACTAACACAAACAGAATGAAACCACCCATCTTAGGATCAGCAGAGCAGTGGAAGAGTGAACACATCACTAAGAGAGGGGCTGGAAAAACTGTGTGTATAAAAATTTCGGCTGTATTATTGATGCTTTTTCTATATGGAGGCATTCTAACTTTGTTGTTCTTTTTTTTTTTTTGTAACAATTGGACATGGACTAATAATCATAGAAAGATTAGGTGCTTAAGATTTCGTTAATACTAAAGATAAATTATTGACATAGATATGCATATGTGTGAAATGTACTTCCTCTTTGCCAATAAGCAAGGTTTTGAACGCAACAGCGTGACTGATAAAAGTGGGATTGCTGCTGCACCCAGCATTGCAATGCCGCTGTTCCTGAGCTGTTTATCGTGAGGTAACTATATGTTCATCTCCTGTTTGGAGTGCATCGGTTTGTTAATTCCAATTTGTGACCAACATATGGAGGAAATCCAATAGGCATGAAATACAAACAAGACCATTTCATGTTCAAAAATTATGTCAGCTAACAATACTGTGGAGAAAGAGAAGGGACAGAAGAAGAGAGCATCATGTATTCCTGCAGTGAATGGTCCCCATCCCACCACCGGTATTCGTGAGTGCTTCAAAAACACCTTCTTCCTGTATGCAGTGGGGAGAGGAATGGCACAAGTGCTGGGTAAGCTCCAGGTGAACACAGACAGCAGGATAAGGAGCTCCTCTGCCGATCAGGCTGGAGACGTGTCAGAGTTAGCTAGCTCACAGCTGGCCTTGAAAACAATGAATTAAACTAATATTACCTGACTATGTTAAACTGAAAGTATTACACTGAAAACCAGCCTAGAGCTGAGATAATGTTTTCTGAATTACTGATGGAGTTGAAAATTTTTCATATGGAAATACAGAAACATAGAATAGTTTGGGTTATAAGGGAACTTAAAGTCATCTAATTCCCCTCCTCTGCTATGAACAGGGACACCTTCCACTAGATCAGCTTGCTCAAAGCCTCATCCAACCTTGTCTGGAACACTTCCAGGGAAGAGATATCCAGAAATTTCCTGGACAACCTGTTCCAGTGCCTCAGCACCCTCATAATGTAGAATTTGTTCCTTATAACTCATCTAAATTTGCCCTCTTTCACTTTAAAGCCATTTTACTTTATCCTATCACTACATGCCCTTGTAAAAAGTCCCTCCTCAGCTTTCTTGTAGGCCCCCTTCAGGTACTGAAAGGCGACGCTAAGGTCTTCCTGAAGCCTTCTTTTTCTCCGGGCTGAACAACCACATCTCTCTCAACCTTTCTTCATAGGAGAGGTGTTCCAGCCCTCTGACTAATTTTTGGCCCTCCTCTGGACCTGCTATAACAGGTCCATACTTTTCTTATGTTGGAGGGCCCTATAGATGAACACAGCAGTCCAGGTTGTGTTTCACAAGAGCACAGTAGAAGGGAAGAAACAACTCCCTCCACCCCTCAGTTTAGCTGGAAAAATCTTGGCTTGAACTGTTATGGAGAGTTGGGGTGGAGTTTGGAGGATTTCCCTCTAGAGCCATTGTCATTCAAGACACAAAAGGAAACCCATGTTCCTCTACCTCTCCTGCAGAGTAAAAATGCTAGACAAATTGCTTACTTCTTGTAAAAAAATGGTCCAGAGACTGTTTAAATTCCTTGAGTCCCAGCCACAATAGCAAGATATCACTTTCATGCAGTTAATCTCCCCATATTCCCTCTTCGTAGATTAGTTCATCCAAACTGCATTCTGGGGAAGGATCCCAGTGTATCCTGAACTCCTAAGCTTCACTTGCATTAGCTGACACAAACCAAAGTCAAACCAGGGGCCACAGTCAGAGTATGAATGATATGTCTATGTCAAGCTTATAATGTGACTACATTTTATTTACTAGTATAGAAGCAAACACTGAGACAAATTTTGCCCTGGTTTACACTGTAAGGAAATTCACTGGGCAAAATTTTTATCTGACCGTGTAGTTTAGTCAAGCCAAGGTAATATCTTGCAGGCTCTTGAGCTTTGCTGGCTATGCAAAATGGTTTGAATGGTTGGACTCAATGATCCGATGGGTCTCTTCCAACCTGGTGATTCTATGATTCTATGATTCTATGCAAGCTGTGCAATAAAAAGGGAAACTACCTGAAAATTTACAGTATACTTTACTCCAAGTCTGAATTCCCTGCTGTATTATAAGAAAGGCTATATTGTACTACAGTGTTAGTGGAACAGAGATAACTATTGCTAGTCAAAATTACTGGTACTCATCTGTCAAAAGAGAGGGATAGAAAAGACTTATATTAATATTTTTTTCTCACTTAGATACAAGTGTCACCTAAAATTGCTTGTGACCTTTTCTGGTTTTTAGCTCAACTGATAGAAATGTTTCTGATACTTACACAGTTCACAAAAATTAATGAAATTACTCACTCAGGTAGTATAGGATTCAAATGTGTATTTGGTTTTAACTCCTGACCTCAATAACAGTAAGTTCAGAACTGTATTTCTAAAGTAGTTGCATTTGAATACACTTTCTGTGATGTTTGTGAATGTACACATAAACTTGTACAAATGTCATAAAAACTTCTTTGCAAATGTCAGGACTTCCAAAATATTTCCGTAATCTGAGCTGAAAATCCCCACTTCTACATCTCAGAGAAGAGCCTGCATTCTCTTTGAGTCCACATACAGAGACAAAACAGTAACATGTGTCTTACGTTATATCAGTGGTATTCATCTGGCCAGCTCTAGCCAATTTCTAATTAGACACCTGCAGAGCACAGCACCTTGTTTCTCAGTGTACAAGGAAGACATGTTGCAGCTCCCTTGCAGTGAGAAGACTGAGTCTCCACCCCTTTTCTTATTACTTCTGAGACTGTCAAGCCATGCCCTACTTTCTCCTATGAGACCCCAGGGGAAGGGGAAAGGCAGAGGAAAGATGTCCTGGAGTGCTCAGCAGGACTGGACACAGGTCAGTATAGACCCAAGTAGCATGGTAATGCTAGTCTCAATTTTGTTGATGTTGAATGAATTCATAAGATAATACTACTGCATCTAATCAGACCATCAATTCTTTCATCCCCTTTGTATTCAGTGGTGAATGGCATAGCTTTAGGTCCTCTTGTTGGCAGCTTCTGAACTGTATTAGAGGTACAGAATGAATTTCTGAATATCTGCCTGACATTATTTTGCCCTATAAGCAGCAAGTGCAGTTTGCAGACAGACATTAGGTGGCCACAACAATGAAAGAGAAGCCCACAAGCCTCATCTGTGGGTGGGAGGCCACTTTTGGTTTTGAGATTTGTCCTGTCATTTATCTGAAGTCTAGCTACTTTCTAACCAAAGACACAGAGATCCTGAGCTATAGCCAAATTCCAATGATGTTTTTTATATGAGATCATATAATGATGTGAGTCTTTTAGCCATGGCAGAAGCTCTACAGATCTTGTAGAGTGGCCTTGATCAGAGAAGATGAAGCATCTAGATCTTCTGGAGGCAGAAGGATAGGGACAGTATCTATGGGCTTTGCGTAAACAGCTTAAATTACTCTGCAAAGGAAACTGCAGTGTGTTAAAGGTTTCCATAGTATACCCATGGGAATAGACTATGGGAACGTAAAAGTGGCTCAGACTCATCTTTTGCAATGCTTTTCTCACTGAATTGCACAAGCAGTTCCAAAGACAGTCTGTATGCTCTAAACTTAGCAGAATGCAAAAAAAAGGAGAAAACTAGGAGGCACAGTGAAAAGTAAGTAATTTTTTTACCCCTTCTTTAGAAAATAAAGTTCTAAAGAAATATTAGTAGCTAACGAACAAAAATATATCTTAAAATAAATTACTTCAAAATCAGAGTTATCTTTAAAAGGTATAAATCTTGCACCTAAAACAGTGAAACTGAGAGCATTATCATTATGTATATATAACACTTTACAATAAATCCTTTATCACCTCTGACTCAGAGTTACAAGGAACAGTCTCACTTCTATCCATAATTTCTTTCTGCCTAGATGCCACTTATCTCCAACAGCAGGATGTTTTTAATTAGAAGGAGGAAAGATAAACTGAAAAGATACTTCATGTCTGTTATCCTTATTACTATAAAAGGCAAATACAAATTTTTCTACTCTTTTCTGTCAAACTCACATTCTTAGGAACCGGGTATGTAAATCTTAAAAACAAGTGCTCATGGGAAGTTGTCTTGGCTGCACCAGTTGTTAGTGAGTTCATATCATAATTTTATTCTTCTTTTGTGGCCAAAAGAAATAAAACCTAACTTCTATTACACATTATTATCTAAAGTAAACATTCCTTTCAAATGGTGGAGTATGTCTATGAACAACTCTACTCACAACCTTGAAGATGGAGGCCAGGTATAAGAAAATAAAGCAAAAAAAAAAATCTAGCAGATTTCTGTGACAATCTGGTGTATTTAATGCTATCTATTTTTCACACCTCCTCCAATGATACTTTCTCCAAACTACTCACAAGAAAACAAAAGATCCCACTAGAAAAAAAAAAGTGAAGGTTTATATTTTATTTCCTTCCCTTCTGACTTGAAAAGATTCTGCACTTTTTCTGCACCAGTGTCGTTAAAAAAAATACCATCCTGAAATGGGAACACTATGTCTGTTTTCCTTTATCACTAGAATAATACCTCAAAGCGCATAGGGTACAAGTGCAAAGAGCATAGTGAGGTCTGTGTACATAATCTGTTGTAATTCAGAGAAACAGAAGGAAATACTTTACTTTTACTCCCCTATACCACCAGCGGCAACACACCGCTCAGAAGGCACAAAGATTAGGCAGCACGCAGAGCAACACACTGTGGAATCCCACAAGGAACACTGTGAGCATCTTTCCTCTCACACAGGCCAAAATGCACTCCCAGGTGTCGCTAATATCTAGCAACCTGTGCTCAGGCTTTGACTTGATAGCAAGATGGGGAAGATTTCTCTCTTTTCATATCTATCTGCATGCAGACAAGGGTTTCCCAAGAAATTATGCGGACAGAAAAAAATCCTCTCCTAGTCTTCATTTTCTTTCAATCCCAACATCAACTTCCAGTCCTCAAGTAGCATTATGATGCAAGGAACACTTTACCAAATGGAGCAATGACAATAATTTCTTTTAGTTACCAACTGAAATCATAGAATAATAGAATAGTTTGGGTTGGAAGGGACCTTAAAGATCATCTAGTTCCAGCCCTTCTGCCATGGACAGGGACATTCCAATAGATCAGGCTGCCACAGGTCCCATTCAACCTGGCCTTGAATACCTCCAGGAATGGGGCAGCCACAACTTCCCTGGACAAACTTCCACTACCTCACCACTCTGATAGCAAAGAAATTTCTCCTTACTAGTCTAGATCTTCCTCCTCCAGTTTAAAGCCATTGTCCCTAAACCTATCACTACAAACCTTTGTAAAAAGTCCATCCCCAGCTTTCTTGCATGTCCGCTTCAGGCACTGGGAGGTTCCTGGAGGTACTGGATTCATGTTTGTGTCTCCCAAAAATTATATACAGTGTATTAATTCTGATCTAATATAAGGACTAATTAGTAACATGTGGGAGAAGACCAAGGAGGACAATTACTTTCTTTTAAACTGATTTTTTTCTCAACCTTATATTTGTCTTAATTTTTTTAATATTTAGGCCAGCAATTGTGATTCCAGCAAATAAATTTGCCTTTAATTATTGTGGACTACTCCAAAAGAAAAAGATAACCTCTTGTAAGTGCCTGGTGACTTAGTTGTTTGTGTTGGATTATCAAAAGGATCCAAGAGCTGCTTTACCAGCTTCAAAAAGACTGAAGTCCCTGCACCCCTGCACTTCTTAGAAATGCTGGTCTTTGCTAATTTAGTAAGGATAATGACAAGCTTTTTTCTTTTTAAAGACTCTTTTAAAATAGTTGACATTCATGAGGTTAGTATCAAAGAAGAAAAAGACTTGACGTGCTGAAGTGCAGCTCCTCTGGATAGGTGGTGTGCAGTATGCCATTTTTATGCTTTTAATTTGAAGTGCCTGAACCAAGATTCTGATAAATGGTGTACTGTTCTGCAAGCATAATAAATTGTGTTAATTTTATTGTAATAATGTTCTTTCATATCAACTTTTGTTTGTATTTATGAATATATCTTTCCAAAATTTACCGTGAATGGAATTCATTCTTTATCTATTAAGCTATTTAGTCTCATTCTTAATCTATTAAATGACCTAGTATTTACAGAAACATCTCTATTTTGCCTATTTAATGATCATAACTATGAATATCTGTAACGTATCTGTTTCCAAATCATAACAGTTCACTTGTTTGTTCATGATGGTTTTCTTTCATTTTTCTCCTTTTAATTTTTACACAACAAAGCCCTCAAAAAAAATAAACTGAGAAATTTACAAGGGCAGTTTTGTTACAGCGTTATACAGTAACAATAAAAGCACAGGGAGGATAAGTATCAGGGTAAAATCCTTTACAGGAAAAAAGAAGGATTAAGCCCATCTTTTAAACTTGAGTGATAGGCAGGTTTATCACCATAATCAAGAGCCAAATCCAAAATGGGATTTAGACACTTGGAACAGACTTCAGAAATTTCAGTTAAAAAAAAAAAGAGATTTCATGGATCCTTCAACAACCATCTAGAGCTTTCTAAGTATTTCAATCTCAGTCTATAGCAATCCAAAGGCCTGTATTTTTGCATCTCCAGGGGTGTAATCCAGTAGGCATGCTTGATCCTCTAGATGGGATTCATCTCTCCCAGCCATAGGCTCTACAATTTGATGCATTACATGGAATTAATCTGACCTTACCATCAGCTCTATCATTTAGATGCCTGTCGCTGAGCTGTTCACCCTTAGCTCCGTTTGTGGCTAAGGAAGCACTTGCAGAATGTAGATCATCAGCCTTATTGTCTGCTTTAGCTTCCACAAATCCTTGTGATTTTCCCAGTTCTCTCTTCTGAATGTAAAGGGATCTTAGACAATTAGTTCGTGCTTTGATATGTGGTGTCCATATTAAGCCAAATTCATGCTAGCCTTTCAGACTCTTCATAAAAGACAGTGTTAAGCTGCTTTCTCTGTAAAATGCATTTAAATACCAGAAGGAAGTCAAAGAGAGTAAAGCCTTTGAAGAACAGGATAAGCAATAATGTACTCATCCAGGAAAAAAATTTCTTGACCCAAGGGTATTCAGCTCCATCTGTTCCACTGATATAAAGACTTCTTTATGATAGAGACAGACACAGACAGACAGACATATGCAGACCTACCACTCCATTTGCTGAAACAGCACCCAAAAGAGATTGGCTACCTTTTCATTTCCAAGATTCACTTTAATAATAAATGTATAAGCGGCAAGGGAAGTCAAGACTAAAATTCAATACTGCAACTCATAACAAGTGCAGCATAACTATGCTGCAGATTGATGCTCCTCTAACTTTCCTGCCTTGGCTCCATGAAACTTGCACGCCTTCCTTAGAAGGGTCTAGACTTGACAGTAGAGCTGCAGAGAAGGTTAATATGCTGTTACAAGATGAGGGATATCATTCCAGTAGTCAAAATATACTGGTTTGTTGTAGGGTCCTAAAAGGGAACACCACTACTATATCTTATTGCCACACAGAGATGGAAATCAAAAGCACTGAAGAGATCTAAACCAAGTCCCTAAGCTAAGTGGAGGCAGTAGGAAGTTCCACTGGACTGGAGGTTGGCTGATGTTGTGCCCATCTACAAGAAGGGTCACAGGGAGGATCCGGGGAACTACAGGCCTGTCAGTCTGACCTCAGTGCCAGGGAAAGTCATGGAACAGGTGATCTTGAGTGCTATCATGAGGCACTTGCAAGAGAACTGGGTGATCAGACCCAGTCAACACAGGTTCACAAAAGGCAGGTCTTGCCAAACTAACCTGATCGCCTTCTATGACAA
>WAAB01020669.1:188532-222291 GCA_013389865.1 Piaya cayana | reverse complement strand
GAAGCTGGTGAAGGGTCTGGAGAACAGGCATTAGGCGGAGCAGCTGAAGGAGCTGGGGTTGTTTAGGCTGCAGAAGAGGAAGCTGAGAGGAGACCTCATTGCTCTCTACAACTACCTGAAAGGAGGTTGTGGAAAGGAGGGAGCTGGCCTCTTCTCCCAAATGACAGGGGACAGAACAAGAGGAAATGGCCTCAAGCTCCACCAGGATGAGGTGCTGAGGGGTATGGTTTAGTGACTGATGGGAATGGTTAGACTCGATGATCGGGTGGGTCATTTTCAACCTATTGTTTCTATGATTCTACAATATTTACTTCATCCCAAGTCTATAGACACTAAACCATCTAATTAAAGAAGCTCTGGGGAGAATAGTAATCAGAGAAGCCAAAGCCAGCTAAAAAATAGTGGAAAATTTATCATGTTGAAATATTTTTCCATTGAACTGATAAGAAATAAATGAAAAGGTACAGAACTCTATTCATGCTGAATAAAATTTAGAATACAGCAAACCCAATTAACCACCTCAACCTTTACAAGGGTTATTAGAGATACACAAGCTTCATATTTGTCCTCTACGCAGGGTCAAACGTCACTTCTGAAAATTACTGAGGACCCTGGTATAGCCACTGAGCTATTCATTACCCCAAACCTGTTGTCTAGTAGCACACATGGACCACTTTTCTGCAATTTGAACCACCATGGAACTTCAATCCAAACTGAGCTCTGGAATTTACATCTTTGAGTTTACTTGGAGCAATGAAAAGCATTCTTCATTGCATGGGGAACTATGAATCCTCTGGTTTTGAGCTTTCAAATACAGCTGTGCACGGACTTCGCCATAACTTGCCCAAATAGTGAAGAGTTATTATTGTTTTTCTGTGATCTAGATGTCTGCTGCAGATAATGCACATAAATATTTATTCCTGGCAGTGATTTTCTTCATATTAGGCTGTCATTCTGCATGACTTGTAGCCTTCTTTTGCCCACAGCAGTGGCTGTATTAGATGAAAGAAGCAACTAAGCCTTCTGTAACAGAGAACTGACCCTAAAAGTGGCTTGAAGCCCATAATACCAAAAGTCAGCTTAATCCTTAGAAATAACTGAGTTTAGAACTGCTGCCAGATTTATAGGCTTGAGATAACAGAAGCTCATGTGAAAACTTATCCTTTCTGTGATGTGCATTGAGTCTTCCTATGTACCTTAAGGGCTAACAGAAAAGGAAGCTCTGAGGCAATATGATTAGAAATTAGACAAGGGGAAATTATGTGTAGAAATTAGATTAGGGGAACTGCCAAAGGGTAAACTGTACTAAGACTTGGGGTAAAGATAACGAGAAAGGTCCAAGGAAACAGACTTAAGTTGATCATTGAGCACAGCTATAAAGTAAGGAGAAATTCTCATGCTGTGCAACAAGAAGAAAGATATGGAACTGAAACAGGTGTAAAAGAGAAAGAAACAGAGAAGAACAGCATGTAAGAAAACATGCAAATGAAAGAACAAAGAATCTGAAGACAGAAAACGACAGCATTGTACTAGAAAGCAAGATTAAAGGGAAAGATAACAAATTGAAAGGAATACGGAAATTGAAACAAATGGGGAACAAGAATTAGGTGGCTTTTTCATTATGTTTTTATACTTAACTATGTTTTTTCATTAGCTCAAAAGTGGAAGAAATGAAGGGATATTTGTATTGTATTTCTTGCAGGACAGGAACTGGACAATATCCCTTTGGAGAATTATTTTTCCATGCTTCTGTTCTAAGTTCTGCAATTACTTTCCCTCTACTAGACAAAAATGAACACACAGAAGAATTTATTGACATATTTAGAAATTAAGTGGAAAACAATAGCAAGTCAAGTGGAGATGTTCTATAGTTTCTGAATAAATCTACAAAAGTTAGGTACTGGATTCCTGTTTAAATCCATTAAGAACAAAATTACTGGTTTATGAAATGTAACTCAGAAGATATCAAATACTTCATGTATTGTTACATTAAAAAAAAAGGAGTAAGAATGGTAGATAATTTTTCAGTCTTCCATGTCATTAAAAGAAATACAATTGACAACACATTATTGAAGTTATTCTTTGGACAACAGTAGCAAACCTGAGTGGACTTAAACCTGAAGGTCACAAATAAAATCCCAGTAATGTGTGGATGCTCTTTGCTGTAATCTTATCAGTAATCTTTTATCTTCTCTTTGAAGATAATCTATCCATCAAATTGTACAAATCTTAACAGGATTTTTTTCTGATTTCCTTTTCATAAAGGAGACAAAATATTTTTTTATAAAGCTTAACTAGTGAAGGTTTTTATTTTTTTTCCCATATAAATACACAGTGCAAGGCACCACACAAGCATTTCTATAACCTACTCAGAAAAATATTTACCAGAATTAGTAAACAAAAAGAAAGATCCCAAAACTTGAAAGTAATAATCCCTTTTTCTCAAAAAAGAGATTTCTTCTGTGGGTTAATAGCATTTCTGGAATTAGGCAATCATATCAAGTGATCAGTTATGCTGAGCACTAAATTTGACAGCACTTACAGTCAGCAACTGGGGCTACTAAGCCTAAAAAAATGAGGAAAACTTTAATCTGAACAGTAGCTGTTTATTTTGAGCTGCAGATGGCATTACAGACTCCTGACATAGATTGGCATCTCTGAACTGGAAGTTAAGTGGGTAACAGCAAATTCTGCAGATGTAGTAGTAGTGCACATAGGGAGCCTTGTGATTAGCCCAAGCTGCTTTCCTGGCCTAAATCTAATTTGGTCACAAAGACAGCTCACCTTTTTGTTCCTAAGAGGCAAATAACCTCACTGAAACATTCACAACCTGCTGTTGTCTTTCAAGGACACACTGTCAAAACATGACACTCAGTTTGGGCTTAGAAAAACTCTGGGTTATGTTTTACGCTCAGTCTGCTTCTATGGTGTATTTTAAAAGGCAATGAATGGGGCTAGCTCAGCTGCATTCTGCGTATCAGGGACATGGTTTAATGAAACATAGCAGTGATGCCAAAAAATAAAGGTTATGTTACTGGTTTTCTTTTGACTTCCTGCACAGCTTTCTGCTAAGAAACTTGGACTTTCTGCACTTCAGTTTCATTCTCTATAAAGTTAGCACAATACTTACCTACCTCACTGTGTGGCTCCAAATTGTAGCATAGGCTAGAATCCAAAGGTGTCTATTGTGAAAGTTACTGGCCATGGGCATGGAATAATTTCTTATTCCTGTTGCATATTTCTAAGCCTATTGCTGGAGACAGCAGAGTCCAGGAGTGTAACTAGGGCAAACCTGCCTTTGCTGTCAATGTTTTGTCCTGTTTTTAGTTGGGATAGAGCTAATTTTCTTCTTAGTAGCTGATAAAATGCTCTGTTTTGGATTAAGTGAAAGCATGTTAATAACACATATTGGTTTTAGTTGTTGCTAGGTAATGTTAATGTTTGGCAGGATAGAATTCATTTTATTCCTAGCTGCTATTCTTTTTCTAGATTTTAGTGTGAGAAGAATGTTGAAAAACAGAAAAATATTTTTGACTGTTGCTAGGAAATCAAGGACTTTTTCAGTTTCTCATGTCTTTTTACAGGTAGGCAGGTATATAAAGCTGGGAGAAACAGAGCCAGGACAGCTGACTCACACAGGCCAACAGAAGTAATCCATACCATGAACATCGTGCAGTTTATAAATGGGAAGTTTGCCAGGGATGGTACTTTCTTTTCAATGCTCTTAATCTCAGTGTCCAGTTTCAGTGCACTCCAGTTTCAGTTTCCATGTTCATTGATCTCTCTGGTTGGATGTGATCTCTCTGTGCTGGCTGGAAATGCTGTGCTCACTGTTCTCACCATATGGCTGTTCCCGGGAGCGACAGAGTGGTTAATATGCTTCTTTCTTACTTTTAAAACATATAATGGGTAGTACAAGTAACCTGAAATTCTCCAAGGAGCTTTCAATTCCAAAATATTTTTTAATTTTTACACAAGTGTTCTTTGCTCACTCTTTCCAATACTGTTTTTTCTTTTTAAATCACAGCAAACAGTTAATAGGAAACCAAGGATTTAAAATTATCAGAAAAAATGCATAACTTTGTGTCACAAAGTCTACTAATCTTTGGCAGTTCCTATTGAACTTAGGGTTAGCAAAAACATCTTCCTAGAAAGTTATGTTGGCTGCATGCAAGAGAAACAATCAATCATTAGACTGATTCTGCATTTGTCAATACCAAAGGTTTGTGTTAGTGATCTCAGTTCACTCTTGCAAATGACATGCAGCCACAGATGTAAAATATTCTTCCCATGCACCTTCTAAGACCTTGATTTTCTAAAACGATATTGCAGAGATTTTATCTTGAAATTAGTATCATCCTCATAATTTTCCATTGTTTTACTAATGCTGTATAATGTTCACATAGTAAAAAGTTATTTTAAATTATAAAATCTTATTTTATTGGCACTGTCTTATATACAGTAAGCTTGTATGATTATGTGCTAAAGCAGAAAAAGAAAAGAAGTTTATTTTCATAACATGGTATTATTGATATGGAGAACTAGGTGATCTTAGTGTTTCAATGCTCCTGTATTTCTTAAAATTAGAAGAGACGATGCTCTGGTAAGCTTACTGGCAAAAACCTAAGTGCTGACAGATTAATATAAAAATATCTTTATCATCCCACACACTCTGAGGTTCCAAAAAATCTTTCTTACTGCTTCAGACAGCTATTTTCATTACAATTTCTTTTTCTTTGCAAAGTCAGACCTCACCAAGGCCTTTTGGTGGAAAGAAACATGAGCTCTGCAGTGACCACTGGAATTGATTGTGTAAATTGGATGAGGATCTATCTCATTCTAATTCTCTCCAGAATTCCAGACTGAGTTAGAAAAAAAGCTGGAAATCTGTCTTTCTGTAACATTTTTCGTTCTAGATAAAGAGGTATTTCTTGATGAAGAATTATGGAGACAGCCAGACAAACCTACTGAAATGTCTTCAGTAGAGTTCAATTCTCTTTAGCTATAAAGATTTTTTGGGTTTTTGTCAGAGAAATTATTTAAACAGTTTTACAAGGAGTTAACCCTTTCCATATATTAGGAAGAAATTTTGGAGGGATATATACCCTGTCTTTATTAACTACTTTTTCCTTGTGTAGACACTGTTAGTTGCTTCTAGAGACAGAATGCTTGTCAAGATGAGATTCATCTTTATCTGTTGCAATGTCCATGGCCTAACAAACTCCACAAGGAGGACAGCCATGTTTGTGTGAGGTCACCAATGATCAGAAGGCAGCGTGGCTCTGTAATGCAATAGAAAATAATGCTCTATGGCATTTTTTCCATCATTAAATAAAAATGTAACAATTATTATAACATATTTAAACAGATTCTTAAACTTTATTGGAGTTCAGATTGTTATTTAACTATTTCTGCACTAGTGGTCTTATGATGATTATCACTTTTGGAGCCCCCTCATATAAACAAGGCAATGACATATAGAGGCAAATCCAGTGGATGACCAAGATAGTCAGAAGACTGTAAAAAGGCTGAGGGAACTGTTCTTATTCAGCATTAAGAAGGATAAGAGGACACTTCATTGCTGCCTGTAGCTGAAAGGTAGATGTGGAGGAGATGGAGTTAAACTTTTCTCAGATGTGTATCAGAATTAGATGGGAGGCAACAAATACAAGATGGAATGAAGGAAATTCCAGCTAGATGTGAAGGAAAAAAAAATCTGCTCTGATAGTATATTACTCTGTCGTGTCCATGGTCATTCACCCACAAAAGAGGAGCTTAACATGAAAAACTCCACTCTTATAAGATTTACTTTTAAAAATTGGTTCATAGGGAGGTTATTCTCCCTCTGTACTCGGCACTGGTGAGACCGCTCCTTGAATACTGTGTCCAGTTCTGGGCCCCTCAGCACAAGAAGGATGTTGACGCTCTGGAGAGTGTCCAGAGAAGAGCAACAAAACTGGTGAAGGGGCTCGAGAACAGGCCTTATGAGGAGCGGCTGAGAGAGCTGGGGCTGTTTAGCCTGGAGAAGAGGAGGCTGAGGGGAGACCTCATTACTCTCTACAAATACCTGAAGGGAGGTTGTAGAGAGGAGGGAGCTGGCCTCTTCTCCCAGGTGTCAGGGGACAGGACAAGGGGGAATGGCCTCAAGCTCCGCCAGGGGAGGTTTAGGTTGGAGATTAGGAAGAAGTTTTTTACGGAAAGGGTCATTAGGCACTGGAATATGCTGCCCAGGGAGGTGGTTGATTCGCCTTCCCTGGAGGTGTTTAAGTTATGGGTGGACGGGGTCCTGAGGGACATGGTTTAGTGTTTTGTGGGAGTGGTTGGACTCGATGATCCAGTGGGTCTCTTCCAACCCGGTGATTCTGTGATTCTGTGATTCTGTGTGATTCTGTGATTTATGTGCAGGTGGAAGAATCATGTTTCCATCAATCTTACTCAGATCAAAAAAAAAAGTACTGAACTGTAGAATATCAATCCACTTATAATCAGTACAGGATGAGTGTCAGTGAGAAAAAAAGCATCCAATAAATCATGCAACGGGATTTACAACAGTCTGAAGATTTATGCTTTAAAAAGGACCTGTTTTATTGTTATTATTGCATTCTTCATTACACTAGCATTCAGACTGTGTCTAAGTTATTCCTAAAATGAATATTAGGATCTGAACTTTGTATATAATTTCTATACATGTGAGGTTTCTTTAATGTATAAAAATAGATTTTTAAAAGAAATTTTAATAAAGTACTTATATTTGTAATTCAATGCATGAATTACAAACCTTTGTGGTACACTGAGGATTTTGTTTGAAAATTCCTTCTTCCTTCAATTTATGAGTTTAGCAAAGGGGATTTCTTTTTTAAATGTTTTTCCAAATCCTTTTTTTATACACTTAATTTATCAACATCATATATTTTATAGTTACCAGTGGTATTTTTGATCTTTTGTACCAACATTTGTCTTCAGGAAACTTAAGACTTTCACCTTACTACAACATACAACAGCATTCAACAGAAAATGAAAAACCACACACTTTTATCTGCTAGCTTGATAACAAATAATAATAAACATTCATTTAGGAGCAATAGGATATTCAGTGAATAGTGTCAAGTTCCTACACTGACAGCAGTTATTACATTTCATAACTAAACTAAACTTAAATATCACACATGTTGAAATGTCTACAAGTTAGATATTCTTCACCCTGCACAGTAAAAATCGGAGAATCACAGAACACTAGGGGTTGTAAGGGACTTCTGGTGATCACTTAGCACACCCCCCAGTGCTAAGACAGGTTCACCTAGAACACAGAATCATAGAATCATAGAACAACCAAGTTGGAAGAGACCCACCGGAGTCCTACTGTTCCTATCAAACTCTAAACCATGCCCCTCAGCACCTTGTCCACCCGTACCTTAAACACTTCCAGGGAAGGGGAATCAACCACCTGCCTGGGTAGCCTGTTCCAGTGCCCAATGACCCTTTCTGTGAAAAAAAAGTTGTACAGGTACACGTCCAGGCAGGTTTTGAATATCTTCAGAGGAGATTCCATAGCCTCCCTGGGAAGCCTATTCCAGTGCTCTGTCACCCTCGCAGTAAAAGTTTTGATTCATGTTCAGGCGAAATTTCCTATGCTCTGGTTTGTGCTCATTACCCATCTTCCATTCACTGGGAACCACTGAAAAGAGTCTGGGCCCATTCTCTTGACAATTGTCCTTAAAGTATTTATAGGTAGTAATGAGATTCATTCTCAGTCTTCTTCAGGTAAAAGAGAGTCAGGTCTCCTAGCAGTTCCTCATAACGGAGATGCTCCAGTACAGCATAAATTCACCCAATGCTTTGATGTTATAGCACATTATGGGCAATGATACAGTTTCATGTGATTTTGCCTTGGTTCTTTCATATAGTTCTTGATTTCACATATTATTAAATTGCTTTTAGTATTATCTTCAAAAATATTATTATAACGCTGGGGGGGCCAAATGAACTTCACAAACAAATCAATATGATTTCAGATTAAGTCCCTTTATTCAGGTTCCCTCGTTGTTTATATAGGACAAGCGGGCCAAAACATCAGGTAAACTTTCATTGGTCCTTCTGCCCTAGCAACTAACCCCTCCTGGCAACCTCCTGTCCTACATCTCCCTGCCACCAGCCCGAAAAACTCCTGCCCCCACCTGCAAGTTTACGTCATTAACATAACACAACAAAGTCATTCACCACTTTTGTGATTTTCCCAACTCCAGCCTGCCAGGGCACTTTAACAATTCCAACATTATTATGCAGTAAGATTATATTGTATCTTTTTTTTTTAATTAGGGCAACAATTACAGTATCAGTGAGAGAAAAATCTAGCAGTAAGGATATGATCTATAACCAATAACCAATACTTCAGTTTTCACATTATCCCAAACTATGAAGGTGGCTCCTAAGATAGCATTGGCTGTCCAGGGAAAATGAGAAGATTGAGTTAGTAAGCAGTATTTCAGTTCTTTAAAAATTAAAAATGGGTTTTAAATGAAAGACATCATATCCATGAGAGAGGTGCCACATTTAGAGGTTCTAAATAAAGATGTGCAAGAAAGATGGGGTAGAAGATGCAGAAAGAAAGGTCTCAAATTTCCACTTAGAAACCAAATCTCAGTCTATATGTGAGGGCTCACAGTAAAGGAGCTTGGTTTCCAGTGACAATTCAGCTCCCTTCCTTAAGAGGCATAAACAGTCACAGGAGAGTGCAAACCTTCTGCATCCCTGTCCCTTACTTTCTTTCAGCCTGATCCATATTCCATTGCATTTTACAGTACAAAATATCTTAAGATAATGGAACAGATAAAGGAGTAAACAACAGCAAGGATATATTTCTGCAAAACCAGAGATATTTTATGGAAGATGAATTTACATTTTATCACTGCAGTGTAGCAGCCAAAATTGCTTAATTTGGTGTCCAGTGCTTTAAACTACTAAATTGGGATTTGCCCCTTTGGGAATGCACCTTGGCTGCCCTAAAGACAAGGGATCATGTGTACTTTCTGCAGAAATGTGGGATTAGAGAGAAAGAGAGATAGAAGGGGGCTACAGGGTTCTCAGACCTTCCCACTGCACAGGCTCAGAAATGCACATGAACCCAGCTCAGAGCTTTAGGTTTTTCTGCAGCCTTCATCCAGGCACTGTGTCACAGCACCAGTGCTGCTGAAAAAATACAGAGGTGCATCTCACAATCACAAAGCAAATCCTGATTGTTCCAGTTCTTGCAGGGTTCAAGAGTATTATCAAATGTCAAGAGCTGGCACTGGCTAAACTCAAGCAATTTCCAAATGCAATTTGCAATGCAAATGCTTCGGATTTCCATTCCTCCCATCCCAAAGCACTGAAAGAGTACATGGAAATATTTAAATTCTAATGTTGAATTTTATCCTCTGTCATTGCAACCTTGCACTTTCTGCTCCCAACTGAAGGAAATAGAAATGATTTTTTTTTCTTTTTCTGCAAATACTCAAAACATCATGACATATAAAACACATTGTACAATTGGAACATCATTGTTACCACAGCTGAATCAATTTCCTTCTTTGTTTCTAAAGTGCGTTTAAGAAGGAGGCAAAATGTTGTGAGAAGCAAGCACATAAAAGAAATAATTGAATTAATTAAGAAAACCTCATAGAGAAGTCATGTCAGGGCAGATCACTGATCTGGAGACTCTGGGTCTCTCTGCTGTGTAATCAGGGAATTTCCCAGCAGCCTACCTCAAATCAAGGTGAGCACAGGGTGCTCAAAATAGCTCCTTCAAACTTTCAAGCTGAGGATTTTCATAAGCCTCAGTGAAAAAGGTCCCTATGCCACACACCTCCAAAGGACTGCCATTTAAAAGAAAAGCAAAGGAAAAAGAAAAATACGCCTCTTTGACCTGCTTAAAGCTTTATTAGATCTGTGGTGGAAACTAGCCTGCAGCTCAAAGAGCTCTTTCAGACTGACATATCTAGGCAGTTAATGGCAGAAAATAGGAGTGTTTGGGCCATTCAGAGTAGAAACAACCAGACTGAGGGAGTGTGGGAGATGTGACTATATGTCAGTAAGCTTTTCACTGCCAGGGAAAATGAGAACATGGTATTGTGTCTCTGTGGGTTGAGTGCAAGGTGCCTTTAAAAGCACCTGAGAATGTAGGTGCCTCTGAGGATGACAGTATGACTGAGAGGGTCTGTTTGAGGAGAAGGAATGAAATGTGGCAACAGGAGATTCTCTGTGTAGGTGTCAGGCAGCAGCAGAGCAGTGCTGGGGTGTGTATTTGAGAGTGGGGAGTGGACAAGGGAGGGTTATGAGGAGATGTCATTCACACTCCAGGAGGCAAAATATTAGGGAAATGAAGCAGCAGAGGGCAAGAAGAATAGCAGGGGAGGAAATAGGACTATGAGGTTAGATGGGGGAAAAGAGTGATCCACAAAAGGGCTGAGGATAAAAAAAAACTAATAGTAAAGAAATTAACTCTAAAACAAGTCACAAACAAAAGGAAAGAACAGCAAACAAAGGTGAAGAAAAGTAATACTGGAATGAGAATATATTTAAGAAAAACAAACAAGAATGAGAATATTATAAGACTGCAGAAATCTTCAGAAATTATTCCCCATGGTATTTCTGTGCTTATGCAGAGTTCTGTGAATGTGGGTCTCAATCTGCATAGAAAATATCATGTCATATTTGGATCACAAGCTGTTTGCCTTTATCCCACTCATCTTTCATATTTGTGTTGTATAGACATAGTATGAGACACAAAATTAATAGTCCATTCAAAGTGCCTACTATAAAATTATTATAAATATTATTTATTGAATTTTACAAGGCAAAGTTGTCTTTCTCCTAGACCTATGCACAGTCGGAGTGCGTGTTACAAAGAGGAAAATGTGCCTGAAATATGCATTATTTCATAAGGCTGTCTTGAGTGAAAGGGATGACATTGTCAGGAAATTTTAAATTCTTTTATCATTACCAAAAGATGTTAATTTCCAGTAATAATTTCTCTGTGATGAATCAAATGAGTTCATAAAGAAAGACTATTTTATGGTACTGTTTTCATTTTGGCAAATCTTGGAGCCCTGTTCATGTACTTGGACACCTCACTGCAATAAACACAAGAAATTAAACAGCTGATGCCCCAAAGAAGCTTGCTCTGAAAACAAATGACAACTTAATCACCTTTGACAGTTTGAAAATACAATATATTCTTAAAACTTTAATAGATTCTAATGAACAAAATGTACTGTTCCAAAGAAAAATCAAAGCAGACTGCTCAAAGAAACAAACAAAAAATGTAAACAAGACAAAACAAAACAAATTTTAAAAAGGCTTTTTTTCTTAGATAATAATTATTTTCAGTTGAAGAATGACACAGTTTTAATCTTCTGAGGGGAAACATGAGAAATTCAGATAGGTCACTGAGTAGCAGGAGCACCTGTTGTCCAAGGAGATGTGAGCAGACCTGGCATATAGCTTTAGAGCTGTATGAGTATCCTCTTGACAGAAGAGACTAGTACATCTTTTAAAAATCAACCGTAAGTTCAAGTGGTTTAATTATTGGCAAATTATCTCTATATACACCTTATGTATATGAATAAACCCCTTTTATATTTTATTGGCTTAAAATACCAAAGAACCAGATCACAATATTAAAGCACTGCTGGACTAGCAGAGCATTTTTTAGGAGAAAAAATGGGAAATTCATTTCATTGGATGGTGGTAAGCAAATTCTCAAGGCAAGTGCTTCACTCCACAGGAAAATTTGAGCCTGTATTAGTTTTAGTTCACACTACTTATCAGTGGTTTGTTAGCATCTCAAACCTTTATAACATGTTTGATTGGTACCTTATGAATTGAAAGAATATATAACTCAATAAATATGTCCAAAACCAGAAATCATACAGTATGTGATATTCCTTTCACAGTTATCTGCAGACTCCACCACATTCTAAATAGACCTGTGTGAATTAGGTAAAGGCGTGATGAAGTGCACCTGCAACCCAGCACTTACCTAAGCTTGGTGAATTTTCCTGCAGCTAAGGCCATTTATATCACGCGCCTTGATGGGAAACCTGGGCTTCCTCTCCCTCCTGCACAGCATCCAGCAGGCTGCCAGGCAGCCTGGTCTTAGGTGTCTGAATCTGTTGTAGTGGTGTGCCTTACACGTATCCTCTTCCCTTGTCCGACATGTTACTTCAAATTCAGTAAAATTATAGGTTTACCCAAAATATAGTAACACACTTACAACAGTTCTTGGTAAAATAATGTGAGGATGACTCATATAATTCCATCTAGTCTTTAAAAGAAGAGCAACAAACAGTTTGCTGTTGCTTCTGACACTCTGCAAATCCCTCTCAGGACTGTCAAGGAGCCAAGCTAAATTCTCTAGCACATGGTGACCACTTTGCCAGTCATTTGTGGCCCAAGGTTAGCTGTGCAAGCACATGAAGTCCTGGAAGGAGGACCAGGAGATCTTCAATGTTAGCTGTGAAAGAGGCTGGAGTGTGACCCAGAAAAAAAAACATTTCTCTCAGAGCTGCTCACATGGCAAAGCCCTGGCTTAGCAAAACATGGAAATAGATTCTTAACTATAAAACTAGTCCATGACACAAAGGAAATCCATGGAGCTACACAAAGTATATTGCATACCGAAGGGACTACATGGCATGGCATATCTGGTAAGAGGACTACAATGTTGCAATACAACCTCTTTCAGTGGAATAGGGTTGTATTTTGTTTTGTTTTGTTTTGTTTTGTTTTTAATTTATCTGAGCTGAATTACATTTAGTCCCACAAAGGTGATCAGCATTTTTAAAACCTAGCTGATCCTAATCCTCTTCTGTAACTCTGGTCTGCCCTGGATGTCATCCCCTGACCTCTGTGTCACAGTTCTTTAAAGGCATACAACTGGTGAACTCGTTACAATGCAGCCTGAAATATGAATGTGTACCGGCTGTTCACTCAAGCCTTTAATACTCACAGGTCCTCTCTGAAGGTTAGGTTACATCTCCCACAAAGGCTGAGAGGCTGAGATAAAAAAATACAACTGTAAAATAATAACATAAAGCTATTTTAGGCCTGGGGAACAGTGCTTCCTGGCTAGATCTAATTTGGAGATGCTGTAGGAAACATACCAGAAGCAGATGGAGCTGCAGTCAGCCTCATGAAAAGGGTGAGCGATAGGGATGGGACAAATGGACACAAAACCAAACCAAGAGCAAAAACATATTATCATGTTTGTACTATTTGTGAAATTTCATTTCCACGTCTTTACTTATGCCAACTCTTTTCCTGAATCCTGTCTTACAGCATGGACTTCCAGCTCGCTTGTGCAAAACCAAAAGCCAAGTTGTTTTGACATATATTCTAGCAGCTGAATAGCCATTAAATATTATGAAGCTGATAATGCAAGGCTAAGAAAAAGAGACGAGAAGTAAAGGTTCATGAACTGTAAGCAGTCAGTTTCAGTTCCACAGGCAGTTATGACAGAGCTCAGTTTCATATGAAATCTCCCATCACACCAAATCAAGTCATTCTAGAACACTTTGCTGCCTCATCATACATTATGAATAAAGGAAAGATAAAGAAGATGGAGGCAGTGGAAGCAGAGATAGAGAAAATAGACTGTGCAACAGAAAAGGAGCATTTCCTGGGACCTACCCTTTGTCGTAAGTCAAGTGCAAGTTCTGTCCAAACATTTCACTCTCGGACCCATCTGCCTCTGAACTCCAGGAGGTAAACTTAAGTGGGGAAAGGAAAGGGAACAGCAAAGAAAGAAATTAATAGGAAATGTTCAGCTACCTCTGAGGAAGGAAAGCCAGCTATCCTCAGCACAGTATGCTGCACGCTGCTAACAAGGTCTGTCTACCTCTGTGGTCGTCTGCATTGCTAAGCAGAGACAGCTACAAGGATGTTCTGCCCACAGTACAAGTTAGTAGATAACCATAACCACAGGAGGTAATAGTGAGGAGAGGAGGAAGTCCCCACACACTGAGGGAGTAGTATTACAAGCAAAGTTCTATGGGAATGTGAGAATGAGCTGAGCAAGAAACACAGTTTCCTTGTGAAACACTCCAGAACCTCAAGTGAGTGCTACTGAACCCACGTCTGGGCTTCATAAACTGAATTATAAACACTGACAAGAAAGATTGTTCATTTTCTTCCTCCAAACATTAATCTCTGAAATTTTAACTGTCTTTAACATAGGCTAAACTATCACACAAGCTACATGATCACATCAGCTACATAGCTTAAGCTGTGGGTTTTCTTCCAAACTGCTTGACCATGGTGTCTATTCCCTTCAACTTTGAAGGGAATGCTTCTATGAGAAAGTATTTTGGTAGGGAGGAAGTAAAAAGCTTGAACAACTTCGCTTTATGGATTATTCTTATAATACCAGAATTAGATTAGTACATCCTACACACTGAATCTGAAAAAAAGCTAGAGCAAAACCATAAGATGTAACGTCTTCAGAGGATCAGAGGGATATACCAGGAAAATTTATACCTATATCTTTTTAGTACCTCCAGGAAAAAGGTAGTAGCTGATTGCTGATCTAGATGCAATATTCTCCAAACCTACAGCAGTTTAGGTACAATCCTTACTTCTGCGAGTAATATTATGTGACTGAATAGATACAGGCATTTCCACAAATGAACACGTATGCATCATCCTCAGTGTGCTCTATGTTTTAACTAAGTTTTACAACTAGACTAATGTTCAGTTTTTACTGTCCAACAAAAAAAGCATGAAGACATCATCAGTATGCCTCAGGCTTCCTTACAGAATTGAAAGGAAACATGATTGCTTTACCACTGCTTAACATTTTTGAGAGTTGCTGGTCATACTTCAAGAACATGCATGCAGTTATGCATACTGAACAGATGGAGCCAGTCCCTGCATACCAGCTGGGATGCCAAAGTCCCAGCATTGGTCTATAAGCCTCATATCTTTCTTCAGTCTTTCACCCTCAAGTAAATAGGGTGGCTTTCCTCTTTGGGGTCTGCCTTTTGCTGAGCCCATTCCCGAGCACCTAATTCCATAACAGTAGCCTTCAGATAGATGCACCTATGTTATTATCAGCTCTGTTAACATAGTACTGTTAAGGAATACCTTACAGAGGCACCGGAAGGGCTATGTGCAGGCAGGACCAGTTAATTCTGGCACAGCACCATGCAAATCCTGTGACATTGCTTCTAGAGCCTAGGCAGCGAGGCTGTGCCACTTACTAGGTCAGGAAATTGCTGAACTGTGTTTCATTGCACCCCACGTAGACATGTCCTTACTTGTTTTGTAAGTTTCATAATAAGTCAAAAAAACTCACATGGATTTTGTAAATTCCATTAAATTCTTGGCAGGAAGGTGCTGCAAAAAAAGGAGATACTGCTTGACATGCAGCAACAGATTATGGTTAGATGTCTGGAAGGATTATGACCCTCCCCTCAGCACCCATCATACCTCATTCCTGACAGAAGCAATGAATAGGACACACTTCTGTATGCAATGCTGCAGTTCTCTGTGTTTACATAAACACTGTAACAGTGGTGTTTAGTGTGATCTGAAATTCTGAATTTGCCAAATTTTTAACTGTACCTCTTTGTACACTTAAATGTGCATGTCTAGTAGGAGTGCATTATCCTCTGGGACAGGTATTGGCCACATAAGGCAGTAACTACTTCATCTGTCCCATGCAGCTGGCTGATACATGGAAACCGATACAGCCCAGTCCTTAGATATCAATCAAGCTAATGAATTACTTTTCAAAACTGAATTCAGATATTCAAGAGCTCCAGGGAGGGCTGAAAAGCAGAATGATGAGTAAAACCGCAAAAGTTTGATAAGACAGGGTTTATCTGAAAGGAACTTCCACCTTTTTTTTTCTAATTATTATGTTGTTGGTCTGCTTACAGATGATAAGGCAGTAAATGCTGCCTAGAACCTTACACAATCTGAATGATATTCAGATTGCATCTGGTAAAACAAATCATTCATTATCACACTGAGTGTTTAGTGTTGTATATACAGATGTCATTTTCTGACATAAAATAGGGCTGAAAAAGTCAAAATGTTATTATTTGAAATAAAGTGACAAACTTACACTGTATAATACCTTCTGTGAAGTAAAGATTATTGAGCACTCCTATGGCTAGATTAACACTGGAAAGTGCAAACAAGAAGGTATATATATAGAAAGAGAACACATCTCAGCTGTGCAACCTCTAGCTGCAGAAGGAAGGTAACACAAAGTTCAGCAGCTCTGTTTAGCAGCTCTGGTTACACTTAGGTAATAATGTTGGAAAATCTGTGTTTGAATACATCCAAGATGGACAACTTCTCTTTGGACTAATTATAAAGAAAATATACTAGACAAATATTATTTTTTCTTTATATATCTTATTTTGAGGGCTTGGCTTTTTTTTCTGTATTAATTAAAAGCTTTTAATATTTGTTTGGTGAAAAACTAAATCATGTTATCAATGATGATTACACACTAACACAATTGTGTTCTGAAAATAGTAAACAACAATTTACAGCTCAAAAGCAGTTCTTAATTAGCCCAAATATACCTACGTGCATATAAATTATCTCTGTACAACTGGTAATTCAGAATCCTAAAACAGGTAATCAGCTTTAATTCAGAATAGTTTCACCCTTAGCATGATTTTAATACTTTCTCAGAAAATAAATATTTTACAGTATGAGAGCAGGATAATGCTACATGGGTTTACATTTCTCTAAATGTCCTACATTATGTGACTACCTTCTCAAAATGCCCCTTTCTACTATATAATTGCAGTACATCTGCAATAAAGTCTATCATATAGCATACAGTCCTATAATATACTCAGACTGATAAAAACTTGTGCAGATAAGGTCCTCGGAAGTACATGTTATATCAGTTGTACTCTCATTAAAGCTGAACAAAGCCTCATAATAGCATGGAAATAGCTTGGTAGTTTTTGCTGTGAACTCATAGAATACAGATTCTCAAAAAGAACTCATCTGACATGCTCTGACATGCTGCTAACACAATTACAATCATCACAACACAGAGAGATAAGAAAGCGGCAAGTTGAAAAAATGTAACATTTTTTTCCAGGAGGAGTCAGACTGTTTTTTCTTCTCCTGGCTTTGCTAAAACAGTCTTTGGAAACCTAGGTAAGACAGAACCTTCTTTGATTTATCCACAAAGGAAATAATCATCCAGAAAAAAACTCCCTAGTCAAAACAATAAGTTATTCTATTACTTGTTTGAAGCTGATCCAACTGTGGATCTTGGGGTTTCTTAAGAATTACAAAGCAGAGAACAAACACACTTACTGCATTCTCCTGCTCTGTGCACAAACACTGCCTCTGTATTGTGGCAAGCACTTATTTTTACACCAGCATTGCATGGTTGTGTGAGGTTCAAGTGCGATCCTGGCACAGATCTGCTAGTTCCTATTACTGACAAAGGAAGATCCATAGCATGCATCCCTGTGACAGCTCTGTGATATTCAGATGTCTCACTGGCAGAAAGCAGCTGCATCACTACTGAGCATTTGGTTAGATGCACCAGCTCAGTTTTGTGCATAAAGAAAATCAGACGTTCAGGGCTGAGATTAGAGCCCCTTGGTTACCATTCAATTCTTTTTGGAGATTAAATGTCACTGTGCTGATAAACTCTTGTTCTTTTCCTCAAAAGGACAAATTTAAGGCCCGAGTTGTCCTTATTCTCAACTATTCAGAAGTTTCCATCAGAGGATAATATGTGGCATAATGGCACAATGACAATTACAATGTCTTTACCTCTGCATGATCATAAGATCTTCCCAGAGATTGTGTCATGTAATGGTGCTCTTAGAAAAATTATTTTATTATATTCCTCATTTTTTTAGTTGAACTGTGTGGCTACTTCATGGAAACCAAAAGACATTTATGAGCACACAACAGTGATTTATAGAAGCAACTATATTTCTGTACAGGAAAATTCTGTTTAAAAAAAATGCTCATTGTTGCCATTAATATGAATAAGTCTATGCAGACATCCCTCTCCTCAACTCTCACACAGGTCTTCAGCCTCTTCTTCCTCATACATATTGTACCCCAAAACTATATTTCTGCGAATTGCCTCTTTAAAATTTGCAAGTTTGTAACAATTTTCTTTCAATTGTGAATGATCATGAAACCTTTGGAAGACAATATACATATTTTCAGAATACCTTTCTGTAGCTTTGGGATTTATTTATCTGCTTTGTGGTTAGGAATGGAATGAATATTCATAACTTGCAAATCCCTGGAAGGTTTCCACTTCCAATGCACAGTCACAGACCTCCCAGCAAACACAGAAATACATAGCATTTTTTCATCACTCTGTCAATACATTCCACAAGGCAAGTGAGGCTTAATAGTCCTATTCAACACAGGAGAAAACTGAAGAACAGGCATGCAAAGACAGTTGCCCAGGCTACCACCTGGGGTGTGGCCTCCAGGGAAGCAGATAACACTGTCTTACGAAGTATGGTGGACACCTAAACTCCTCAAAGTGTGTGTTTGGACCACAACTGTGGGTTCCTCACAATGTTCCTCCTGTACTGAAGGATCTCAGTAACGTGGAATGCCCAGGAGGCTCAGATCATTACCAGAACTTTATTGGACTTACCTGTATGGCAGTAGAACACCTAGACTTACAGAGTGCAGCACTCCTGTAACAGAAGTTTATTTTTAGGCTATATAGAAGTCTAAGTTAATTATTTGGGAAAAGTGGCTCCTGCTTTCCACCTCCTTTGAAATAGGTAAAGGAAAATTTCTTAGGTGTAGGAGCAAAATGTCCAATAAATTAGATACACAGATGGCTCTGGCAAACTATCTCATTTAGACTAGGAGTAAAGGGTGAAGTATTCTCTCCATCTACATGTTGAAGTGTATTCACATGCCATCTGATGCAGACTTTACATGCAGAAGCATAAATTGAGGAAGACGGGGCTACTAGGACAGAAAGAGGTGTTTAGGGTGAACACTTCCTCCTGATTGAAGGGAGACAAACAATCTGGGAACTTCCTCTAGTAGAACAGTTTTAGCCAATTCAAATAAATTCATCCTCCAGGCTATTGTAATTTCTGCCAGGAACTGATTCATCCATGGTAGGTTTCTGAATCCGAGCAATGGAATCATGATGAAAGTGTAAAGCCTCAGTGTTTTTCATGAAACAAGAGTTTTTGAGGGTTTATTCTTCTCCTATTCCTCTTTGCATAAGTGCATCAAGCCCTGGAACAGCTAAAGATTGATCTCCTTAATAGCATCCTTAAACAGGCATAGCATTGCAGGTATAAGCTAAAACAAGATGTAATCATGCTTAGTACTTTGATAACATAGAAAACAATTTTGAAAATTTCAAAAATTTACTTAGGTCTAACCATGCTTCCATAAAAATAATATTCAATACAATATTCATTTTCTAAGTTTTTCCATTGGCAATTGCTGTTAAGAAAGCATGTACACAAAGAGATATCTTGTCCAAAATAAAGCTGAACATGCATTTTATCAAATAAAGAAATGTACCGCTTTCATATCTTTTTTTGTCAGCTAGCATAATACTCCTGCGTCTCATATAATGTTAGCTTTTTTCTTCTGTGGCACAGGACACATGAATTAAAAAAAATCAAAGAGAGACTTAAAAGAAAAAAAGACACGTATGTTCCTAAGCACAAAATTAAATTCCTAATTTACATACATATTTATAAAATCTAAAAGAATTATGATTGTAAGAGTATTTGCATAAATATCTACATGAAGGTAAATACTCTTTGTGTGACAGAGAGATCCAGTAAGTATCTCAGATTTTACAAATCAACCATGTTACTATAAGAATGATTATCTAGAAGAGAATCAAACAACTAACCAACATGAATGATAAGCATTTTTAAAACTTTTGTTGTGTCTACATCATCTTCTGTCACTCTTGATTTAAAGACTTCATTATCCTTACTGCCAAGGAAACAGAATAAAATATGTAAACAGAATAAAATAATCATGTGTTTCGTCAACACGACAGCAATGATTCATTTGAAACACAAATTATTTCTTGACTCACTCATTAAATGCTTTACATATAATGCTTTAAATTATGTGACCCCAAAGCAATAATCATATTTTACATTTTGATAGAGCTTCTCACCCTGCTTGTTTTTAATTGTGGTATGTATAATTAGTTGGTTGTTATCTTGCAATGTACATATTGAGACTGTAAGTTCTATGAGAGAAGAACCTTCTTATCCTTTCTAATAACTACTATCATGGGATTGTCTCTCATTATACAGACTTTTAAAATCATCCCTAGCATTCAAGCACTTCAAATCAATTAATGTAGGTTGGTCATTATTATACTTACATGACTTGTAAGGGAACTCTAGCCTGAAGAATTAATTTTCTGAAGTTTTCAGACATTTGATTCTGCTTAAAGAGACTCAGTTCAGAGCAGATTCACTTATGGATGTGTCCAGGCACACTCAATACATGCACATGCCAAAAGATGTTCTGCATTCCAGAGGGCAAATATGTGGAAGTAACTGCTCTGTAAACATCCCACTTTCACAGCCCAAGGGGATTACCATGATCCAGCTTAGGCAAGTATCATCTGCTATACTACTAAATATCAGGTAGCAAGGTGAATAAAAGATGACAACTATAGCCTTTCTATACAACTCTTGCACATTTCAAAAGCAGAAGCCACTGAGCAGCAAAGAGCTAGAGGAATAAGCTGATGGCATCTCCGTGGTCTTTGTGATCTTTGTCATGCAATGCTTCATCTCTTACCTGTCCTGATTTTAGCAGATTCCAGGAACTGCAGGCAGTATTATAAGGCCTACAAAATGGATAAACTACTTAGACCATCAATGCACAGGGCAGCTGCAATGACACAAATCACTACCAGGAAAGTGACTAGGGGCGTGTAGGCCTGGTATAAACAGCCTTTTGGAAGTAATGAGCCATTGTACAAACCAAGCAGGCTGTTGCTGCTTCTGAAAAGAACTTATGTATACAAACATGCAACTTCACTGCCCCAAGGTATGCTCTGCCATTTAGAAAAGAGAAACTTCAGTCATTCTCCAGGTTCTGAAAAAGCAAAACTGCAATATAGAGGCTTCTCCATCAAATGACTAATACAAAGAGCGGCTGGCATTATACACGCAAAGGAGGATCGGACATCTTAATTGTTTATAACAGGTATCCTTAGTGACCTGTAAAATTTATGTAACCGGAACATTTCTAGCACTCTTAGCCTGTTGGTGCTACTTTTCCTTTATATATTCAGTATCTAAGTTTAGACCCTTACACAACTGTAGGTCTGATATTAAAATTGTGGAGTCTGTAAGTTAAGTTGCCTGAAATATTTTCTTTCTCAGGGAACATTTCCTTCACAATATTTATTCTATAAATTTATACAGTTTCTAGATTTGCAGAAATGTTTATTTGGTTTTAGACAAGATAAGTGATAGCCTCAGATCTGGATTCTCAGCAAGAAAATTTTTTGACAGAACCTTTCTGTCCTGTCCTACCTGATTACACCAGAAATACAATATTCACAAAAGCTGAAAAGCAGCTTTATTCTTGACTCTTCTCTTGCATTTGATGTTCTCCTCCTGCATTCGAAGAGTAGAAAGTGAGGGAATATATGCCATTATAATACTGTGGTGTTTCAAAATACAGTTTAAATGCTTTACCATATATTTACACTTACAATTATTATTTTTTGATAAATTTTTCCTTTTTTTTTCCAATGGCTGCAACTGTTAAAAATTCAAAATATTGTCAAATATTAATTAGGAGAGGATTTTCTGTTATGCAAGGCGACTAGTGGAATGGTTTTTAAAATCCTACTTATGAATAGTCATTTCCATGTAAAGTAGGGGTAGTTCTACATATATGAAGCTAATATTCAAAAAGCATACATCATAATACCAGGCAGTGACTACTTCTTCACTAAAGCCACAGAATAATATATTTCTCTTTTGTAGAAGGAATACCCAAAATTCTGGTTACAGCTTAGCAATGGACATTTCATGTTTATTCTTACTTACCTCTACATGCCTTAAAAGATTTGAGTCAGTTATAGATTGATTTAGTCCAAAATATAAAATAACTTAAGTTTTCAACATCTTTTGCATGAACTCTGAATCTTCTAGATTTATCCTTTTTAATGAGAGTCTGATCCTGTCTCCTAATACTTCAGGTAGAATCACGAGCCTTGTATTATAATTTGCAAAACTCTCCCTGGATTTCAATGAATCTGAGTGTATTAATTGATAGTACGCTTATAGTCTCTAAAGAAAAAAAACAATTACTATGTGTGCCATTGCTATGATTAACAGGGTCTCAGTGCATCAGGATCTCTTAATACATGAGCAAACATCATATCTGACAGGACTCATGTCCCAGGTAATGCAGCCACAGGAAAATTATTGGATTGCCATGAAATTACACAGCTGCTTAGTGGTGGCTTCCCATGTACACAGTTTTATCCAAAGCAGTTTCTGAGGTGGTGCAAAGTAAGTGAAACCTAAGTGAAAGTGAAGGTAAGACATCCTGCTTAGGGCCGCAAAAGAAAACCTTAATGGATTGAGAATAACAATTAGACTAACTGATGCTATCCTAGCTAAAAGAACAGTAGCATGATCTCGGACTCCACCATGCTGTTTGCTGGCAGAGATAATGCCTGGTGATGGGGTCTTTTATTTCTTTTGTTGTAGGATATTCATATGAACTAAGCAAGGGAAATCAGAACTTCTGCAGCACTACCATTTGCAATGTGAGTTGTGACACTTCATTCCTAACACCCTAAAAGCTGTGTTTTCAAGAAAAAAATTAGTGCATTCCTGACCATGTAAGCAATCTGTAATGACGAGAGCCTGCATCAGACAGGATAAATACAAACATATTTACCTTTTGTGATCTTAAAATAATAATGCTGTAAAACAAATAGACTCTTCCTTCTTCCTCCCATAGAAGCTGAAGGACACCTGGTAATCTGTCTAGAGATGAAATATTGTTTTAGATGCACCGTTTCTCTGCTTCTGTTTACAGCATTGGGATTTCCTTAATATCGCTGTGGAGATAAGATGTTTGTGATGTTAAGACATTATAAGGCAATTATTAAGACTCTAAATGCAATGTCCACCCAACTGTATTTGGAAACTTACAGGTTTTGGATGGCAAAGAAGTGGTGTGCCCATCTAGCTAAAATGTGAAAAGACTGACCTCCAAATAAACACTAAAAGGTCAACAAGTACAGTGACTTAGTGAATGATTTGTGTGCTTCTTTCTAATTCAGTGATGTAAAGAACAGTAACAAGTCTACAGATAGGGATGATAATGTAAGGGGATTTGAAAAGAACAAGGGACACTACAATCCATCCCAGATTGTTAACAGGAACAGTGCAATACACGTGACGGGGATCATATGATATGATGACTCACAGGTTAACTAAGCAATCATTTCCTCACTCACCATTCCCCAACCGATACTAACCCATACTGCAATTTCATCCACTCCTGATGATATACCCCACCCCTCTGTAACAGGAATGAGAAATGCTATTGTATTTGAAGAGCTCTACACCTGTTCCTGCCAGAGGTTCCTAAAATATTTGTTCCCCTTCCTTTAGCATCTGGGTACCATCCATAGTGAAACATTCTTTCTAGTCATCCATTCTCTTCTTTCCTAGCACTGCAAAGAGGTTAAGAGGCAACTGGAAGGAAATATTACACCTTAGGACAGAAAGGTGTGGTTTGGGTTTTGGGGTTTTTTGTCACTTTCCTGTTATCAAACACTGCTGTAGTGATTTTAAAAGTATTGTCTCTGGTTTCTCATTTGATAGTTGTGTCTTTGTTACAGTAGACAAAATATCTCAGGATGCTGACTTCTATACATTTATTTCATGAGCTAATACTTCCTAGGCTGTCTCTTTCACACCCCTGTGTATTAATACAAGGCATATATAGCACTCAAAACACAATTGCTGTGGCTAAGAACTTTCCAGACTTTTGGCAGAAAGGTACAGGGAAAGGGATATTGAGCTCGGAAAGGCAGATCTACACTCTGTGCAGAGAGAAGATACTCGCAAAAGATGTCTGAAAATCACTTGTAAGTTTCCAAGTATGAACTAAAGAAAGTGCCAGTTTCTGATGTTAGTGCGTGAAAATTATGTCTTTTATATTGTTGCAATCTATGTGCCAAGCCAGCGAGGTAATTAAATGTGTAAATGACATGATGGTTACTGCAGCATATTTTCAGTCCAAAAATTGCAGATAAAATCAGGAGGCATCTTTTTAAAACTGGATGACATGCTGAAGTAAAAAATGTTTCTAAACAATCCTCACAATTTTTTTGCATAATAGGTACCAGACTTATACCTTCTTAAGCTGTTCTAATAAAGAATGACTACTAATGCAACTTTGGCAAATCAAACTGCAAGATAAGAGATCTCTCAGAGCAACCAACCTTTCCACGTAACCAGTCAGCCAGAAGGAGTTATATAGCCCCTCCACATCATCAGGGTTAGTGTGATTTTTTGTACAGAAGCCTGCATTAGAGGATGATATAAAGTGACAATATGTCTTACCAAACAGAATTCAAGCCTAACTAAATAGAAATCAGTCCCAAGTTTTACAGTTTTAGAGCAATCTCTCTTTTATTGTGGGCTTTGTCATAAAAGTCAGTAAATTTCAGCTGGGTGTTTGGATCAGTTTTTTTAAAGTTTTTGGTGGTGGCTTTGCTAGATAACACCAACTGTTTAAGATACATATGCATACCAAACACACACATATATATGTTTTATCTTTTGCATGATATTTAGAGACTGAAAAAAATTATGAAATGCTTAGCTGTGCCTTTCTATTAACATAGCCTTCCTGTTCCTATGACTAGTTTCCTCTAAGGAAAATGTGACGTGTTGGATGATTTCCCGTTTTCTGTTCAGAAAGGAAGTATAGAGCCCAACTGACATTTGGCTTTTCTGCTACTCTTTACGCACTGAAGAACACCTGCAGTCTAACTGTTATCTTGTTCTGCTGCCCAAGGTCTGTAACTGTCAAAACGCATTGTTCAAGGAGGGAAAAACTGACATTACACCACCTGGGAATTAAATAATTTATAATTTATATATAGCAGTATAATGGAGAATGATTCAAAAGATAAGTAACCAGTTAAAATTATATACAGAAAACCTACATCTTTTCACTAACCCATGAAGAAAGTGTGAAAAAAGTAAAGGATTTTGTCATTATCTCATTGCATGACCCCCAAGCAACTCTCTAATCTTGGTGCCTCAAGTTGCTTGCTCTGGAAAGGTGGGTTGAGGATGTTAGCCTTCTCTGAGTGGCATCATATTTAACTACCTTCAGAAAAGGTTCTTGTTGAGGTTGATGTTCGTTGCCTAGGCTCTTTCTAAGGATGAATACAGAGAAACAAGGACTTGCAAATAATGTTACATCTTATCAAGAGAAATGTGTAAAATATCAGAGTGCTCTATTCCCATTCATGAGCCTTGTCTGTCTCTCTCAAGTGACTATAGAGGGAGCCTTGATGACCAGTTTGAAGCAGACACTGCAATAGATGACAGTGTCATTTGTCAGGAACTGAAATTGAGAGTTATTGCTTAACTACTAAATTCCTGTGCAATATTTGTGTGCCAATAATTCTTCCATGCATGTAGCCTTATTGCAACTATAAACTGTGTATATAGAGATAAAATATTCCTTTACCTTTAATCCTGAATCTTGACAGCAGCGAAGGAGTAAAAAAATCTCATGCTGATCTCTCTGTTTCAGTCCTGCCCTGATCAGAATTTAGTTTGCTTTCACTTACGTCTGTGATCTCATTTGATTTTAGGTGTCTGCTTGTCACAATCACTATGTTCTTCCTCAGAAACAGCTCCAATTCTGGCCTCTGTCACTTCCTTACTGCAAGGGAACAAAAATACATTTTCAAATCCCCAGGGACAGGAACTTAACCCTTTATTTCAGCTACACAATTTTGGATCATTTGTAAAGATCTGGTATACTGTTTAAAATATGAGCTTGAGCCTGAGCTCTTTGCTTGGGTGATGCTACCACTGAAGTCAGAAGATATTTTGTTTAAATAAAAGTGCAGATCCAGGTTTTTAGACTGCAGGTTTATTTTTATAGGCAACCAGATTTTATAAATAGAAATATATATTAAAAACATACATACAAGTATAGGGTTTGTTGAGTAGAGGGAGATTGTCAGAACTAGGAGTGAGAATCCTGCAACTCCCACTGACTCAGTACAGAGTACTTTATGTGCTTCTAAAAATCCTTCCCCATCATCTACATATTTTTGTGACTTTGTAGAGCTGTTGCAATTGGGGGCATTTCACTCTTGATAACTGCTAGTTTACATTTTTGTTTAGCTGGCTTTTAAAACAAAAGAAGCAAAGCCTCAAGGAAACAATGAGAATTAGGGAGGGTGGGCAAACATGCAGAGTAGCATCCTTGAGATTTGTCCCAAGAGAAGGAAGAGCAAATGTGCCAGCTGGTCCAGAGAAACATGTAGTTCTCTAATGCTCTTCTTACACACTTAGTTTAAATGATACTCAGTTTACATTGACTGCAATGTTTATTTTCGTTTTTTAATATATTCCTTATACAGCCATAGCTGCAATCTTTCATGTAGACAGATGCAGGTTTTGTCCATTTTGCCGAAATGCAACAAACTGTTTAATCTGTAGTAATTTTCCCAAGTTTTGTAACTTATTATATTATCTGCAGAAGACTGATCTTTAAATCCATAATATCAAATACTTGTTTAGTAATTGCATTACCAAGTGTCTTGCCTAGCAAACAACAACCAGCAAAGCTGCAGAGACCACACTGTGAAAAATGACAGTGTGTCCTAAGAAGAGGTATTTTTACCCAAACTTTTCTACAATGCATACAAAATCAGACATAGTTTGTCTGTATTATAGTGAATTTACAGTCCTACTAACTCTGGTAGAGGATACTTCAGGATTTTCACAAAGGTAAATAAGATCCAAGTAGTGATGATTTTAGAGAAGGGTAAGAACTCTGCACAATTACAGTTAGGTAGGTTTTAGTATCCTGACAGCTCATTTTATACAATATATGTTTCATCTCCATGGTGCAGGTCTATCTGAATGCGTAGCTTACATGTACATATCTGGCTTGTGCAAGGTTGGGTAGGTAAATCAAGAGGAGACCAGTACTGCATCTTCAGCCTGTGCTGGACAGATTTCAAATCTGACAGTGACGTGTGACTGCTTTTAAAAAAAAAAAAAAAGTTTCCTTACATGAAATAACACCCCAGTATACGTTCTTTTCCCTTGTCCTCATTCCTGTAGGAGGCTAAATATTTCTTCCCTATTTCCTCTACTCAACCACAAAAAGTGAAAGGAAATAATCATTGCAAAGTGGTTAAGTAGAATAAAAAAATGCAGCAAAGGAAGTGTGAAGTTAAAGATATGTCAGTTTTGCCCACCACCTACAACTGAGTCATAAAGTCCAACCAAAATGAAGCACAAGTAAATTAATTTTGTGCTTTACGCATTACTTAGTGTACTGTCATTTTATGTGTGTCCACTCCTTGCTAATAAATAAACCTTACAATAAGCCCCATATACCATTCTGAGATTATTTATTTGTGGTATTTGTATCAGCTACGTATTTTGAATATTACCTCTTCAAAAAGGTAATCAACATACTCATGACTTCCTTATGACCTATTTCTTCTTGCTTTTCCAAAACTAAACATGTTGCTAGAGTAAGGCAAAACATTTGCTCACTCTCAGAATTGAAATTTGGTTCATATCTATGGTAATGAGAATTGTCAGTTCTAGTTCTCTGCATTAAAGCTATTAGTACTCTTAATCCCTGGGGCAGACTTGCTCTTAATTCATCAAGCCCATAAAGTTTTGCCTCAGTAAACTCCAGGACAGGAAGCCTGGCAAGGTGCTACCCAGGGGGTTTAATTTCTGTGTTGCTAAGAAAACCGTGTGTACATTAAAAAAGGAAATAAACATTTAAAGTGATCTATCACTCCAGTTTAAACCCCCTAGCAGTTTTAACAAATCTCATGTAGTTGTATTCTGAAGGGACTAAAACAAGGACTCTTATGACACTTGGATAAATATTCTTCAGCGAACCTTCCAGAAACAGAGTTTTTAATTGCACACCACAGAAACGTGCACTAAGCTTTTTCACTGTCACCCTGTGGCCACCTATCTGTTACTGGTGACTATGAGGAAGAAAATAAGATACTGAATGCTTATAGCAAAGAAATTTGGAGGAACCAAACGCTCTCTTCTCTGATATAGCTGGCACAAGACTGCACTACCAATGCTAGCATCTTCACACAGTACCTTTGTAAGGGACAAGTTTAAATAACTCCAGACACTTGGGAAACACTATTCTACTTTCACAGGTAACTTGCTTTTCATTTTGCATACTGCTCTGTCAAATTTTGTAAAAGTTATTTCAGTGTAATGCACTTAACTCCAAAGGAAAGGCATGCTCAGTAAAGCTGGGAAAAAAATCAAGAACTTCTTATGGAGATTTTAAAATACATTGTTACAAGACAGTTCACAAAGAGATATTTGGGAGCTTTTCCATTTTATTTCAGAAGCTGAAATATCTCTGAATTTAAAAAGAAATGGTGTTTCCAAAGTATCCAGAGTATCCTTAATATTATTAGGTAGTCTTTGCTGAAAATATGTGAGTTTCATTCACCCTTTTGTACCACAAATAATTCTTTCTCAAATGTGAGAGTGTCAAGTGTCAGAGGAAGCATGCAGATGATGCAAGGAAACCAGGAAAAGAAGTGATGATAGGTAAAGACCAGAAGAGCTCCTGCCCTCAGATGGGAAATGACATGACACATTCAGGTCCAGGGATCACATGTCCAATCAAATGCTCTGTGGGGAAAAAAAATGGAGAACATACTTTGTTGTGAGAGTCCTAGGACTTTTCTTCATGTAATGAAAAATTCAAGCAGGACTATGACAAACATATTCAAGTATTAGGCTGTCTGTGTGTGAGAATTATGTATGAGGAAGCCAGACTCAAAGACTTATACATGTAGATGGAACTTTGAAGAGTTCAGTCTGTTTCCTTCTTCATAGTCCTCAGCTGTCTTTTCACAATGTCTGCCTTCACAGAAGAAGAATTATGACAAAAGAACCTTTTTATTCTATTAGTGTAGCTGAGACACATTTAAGTGGCATAACCACTTGTCATTACATATATGGAAACATTTTCCCCAGGGATGGTGGGCAATCACTAGGGTAAGCTACTCTGAAGTTTGTGGGACCTCCACTCCTGGAAATTTTTTAAATTCATCATAAAAGGCCTCTGTAACCCAATCCAGCTTTGAAGTTAACTCCTACTTTGAGCAGCAGGTTCAACCAGATGACCCCTAAAGTTCCGTTCCAACTTAAGCTATTCCAAAATGCTGTGATGGTCTCACTGCCCTTCATATACTCATATCAAAAGTGTATGCAGTTCTAGAAGTGTTACATTAATCAAATGAAAGTAATACTTGAATGCAAACTATGGCATGTGAAATAAATACAGTATATGTGACAGAAGGACAGAGCAGGTGATTCTAAGTTTTGGTTTGGTCATCAGAAATACATATATAAAAGTATACGTGTATGTGTGTGTGTATATATACATACACATGTATATGTATATATTGTAAAGGGGACATATCTGTATATGTATACATATATACACACGTCAGGAATATACATAAAAATGTATATACATACAAATTTACTGACTTAACCAATAAAATATAATGTAAACCCCCTCAAATTTATTTTTCCCTCCAACCTGAACATCAACAGCACAGAAATATGTTTGCTGTGATTTGCACAGCACATGTTAGCACTTATGTCATCCTTTCTAGTGCCATCAAAGCTGAAGATATTGTAGTACATTATTCTAGATTGTAGCTAAAGTCAGACCCAGAGGGCCTTCCTATGTATTCCAAGTAGAAAAATGAACCATGCATGAAGCAGGTAAGGGCAACTTTTTGTTTGCAGATTTTTAAAACATTGATTTCCATGGTGACAGATAAGTTGTTTTATTTAAAAAAATATATGGTTGCCCATATCAGATTTCAAGAATATGAAAAGAAAGAAAATATAGTAAAAGGAAAAGTGAAGCATATCAAGGATTTTTTTTTAAATTGGTTAATAACATTAATCTACTTCAGAAAATGTGTACAACAACAACAAAACAAAAGAAAGTGCCATCTCAGTGGGACCATTCCTGGAAAAAATCCAGTTTAAGTGAAGAAGTTTAAGTTTAAGAGTTTAAGAGAAAATAATAATATAGGTAGAGACATAAAACCTTTTCAATTCCTCTATTAAGAACTGCACCCCTTGGAAATTTAGAATTGCATTATTCTTCCCAACACCAAACTTTTATGACAATTCCTGAAGGCACTTTATAATGCTTTTGTATCTATCATGTTCCAGAGCTCTTTTTAACAGTGTGAATACACCAGCATTCCTTACGCTCTTACCAAAGAATAGGAGGGAACTTTAAAACCCAGTAGATTTCAGCACTGCAATGAAAATCTGTCTGCAATCTCTTTATCCACATCCTGCTAATTCTCTCTACCACAGAGGCATTGCCTCTGAAGCAGGCAATAAAATGTGTACCAATAGAAGCAGAAATACAGTTGAGTGCTAGATCCTGTGGACTAACTGGAAGACCTTATACTATTCAAAAGCTAAAGGAATACAGTATAAGAAGTTTTTCTCAGAGCCAAAGCATTGCATTTTGTGAAAGAGACTTTACAGTGGAACAAAAGCTTCCAAAACAATTTGAGAAAATCTTAATGGTTTTGGATTAACTCTAGTGTCAGTAAATAAAAAATGTTTATACAAATGTAGCATTCATGAATCCCTAGCTTTGTTCTCTCTCTGACTGCAGGCTGTACTTCACACCAAACATCTCAGCAGAAAGAAGGAGATGCCATGTGCTCTTCACACTTAGGGCATGTAGTGATCTGTTGGCATTCTCTTCAGTTTTGTGCTACCCAAAGCCTTTGTCAGGGACATTGCTGGGTCACATTGTCCTCTTCTAGGGCCACAGATTCAGTCACATAGGCTGCATTAGAATGTTGACTGTTGACACAAGGTTGGTGTGGTTTGGTTGCTCTCTTCACTCAGTTTAATATATTTTAGTATAAAATCCTAACAGGTTGCACTCAAAGATAGCAAAGGAAGCTTCATCTGTAGCATCTGGCTTCCAGGCTCTGGATGAGAAAGAGGAAACAGGCTGTGTTTCTTAAAACAGGATAACCAATTGTACACAGCATATACACTTTTGTTGTCTTTAGGAGACACAGAGGTAAATCATATTGTCTACTACTGTTATCACTATGAATTTGCTGAAGGGAAAAAAGGCTTCTCCTTGGCATAACAAAAGAGCCTCCTGCCTGCTAACTTTGTCTTTTTGCTTTTCCTTGTGAAGTGCTCTACTTGTGCAACCCCACCAAGTTTCCCCTACGTCACTCTTGCAGCCTGTTTCCTGGTCTCTTTGGCCTCTGCAGGAACTTGGCAAACCTCTTCTCCATGTGGATGCTTATGTGTCATAATAAATTGTCCCCTCCCATTCATCCACCCACCATCCCATTTAATAAACATGCAGTAATGACCTAGAATTTCCTCCACAGGGAATGAACAGCAAGTAAGTTGAATACGGTATCAATCTCCACATTTCAGTGATTTACACACTTCACCCTACAATCATAATGTCATAATACTCTCACACACACTGCTGATTGTCGAGTGTAACAAAAGCTCTCAAATATAATCTTCCCCAATCACTATCCCTTAACCAAATATAATTTTTCCCAGTAATTGTCCCTTGACCATATGGATTTTGATAATAGGGATACAGCTGCTAATATCACACTAAAGATTGGGAGCCCCAAATAACCAAAACAATCTCTCTTTCCCTTCAATTTCTAAAAAAACATCCCAGTTTATAGACTGGAATGGGCAGACACAAACAATTTGCCTTTCCATCTTATCTCTCCCAAGACTCTAGAGTACGCCCCTCAAGTTGTAATGCCTTGATTTCTGCTTAAGAAGTGGATGAAGTTTTCAACATTCATCTTTATGCAGAAAAGAGGTTTCCTAACATGGGATTCATCTGAATGTCTTAAGGTGTCCATGTTCTAGCTAGTTGTTCTGCTAGTGGATATTGATAATTGATGGAGAAACCAGGCCATCTTAGCATATCAGTGGTCTCATCTCAATTCAGAGACAGTATTAAAGTCTGGATAGCCTGCCCTGATATAGATACTATAGGGCAGGTAAGTGAGACTTTAATGTCTCATGAATTTAACACAAATGGCTAAACAAATACTAAAGAAATTATCAAACGAAGAACCAGGATATGTTTGTTCAGTGCATGTGAAATTTGATTCCAATTTTAAGGCTGATGGTAACCACTGGAATGGTGTTTTAATACCAACACAAGACTTTACCCACTGCCAGGGAGGAGCAGCTGTTATCCCTCATTGAACAAAGCTTTTGAGGAAGATGATTCAGTTACTGGCAAGCTGGTCAAAACCCATATAGATTCATGCAATGCTAGCCTGTATTAGACAGAACTTGCAGATCTGTTAATGCTGTGAAGAAGGGTCATGAACAGGCCATCCTTTGGGCTGCATTCCAAAGAGTACAATTTCAGCATAGTGCTGTTGGAAGATATGTTCATGCAACTGTGACATTTGCAGTTTTGCAAGAACTGCTTCTTTGTTGTGTGCATTTTCTGTAATTGTAAAACTATGTTTGTTGCTCATATATGTAAGTTTGATACTGCAGAAATTTTCTTTACAATCTGAAGCTTTACTAGCTGCTTTAAAGTCTGTGCTTGAAAAATGGTACTTAAGACAAAAAAAAGATCTAGATACTGAAATCTTAACTGACTGCTGTCTTAAGTGTTTCTAAATGGTGCATGTATCACACCCCTCTCAGGCAGTCTTCTGGCTCAAAAAAAAGGAAGCTGTGAAAAATGAGTCCTCACACAGTTCAGTAACAGGTCTTTTTCAGACTTGAAGATAAAATGGGGGTATTTAATCATCTGGGAACAAACTGATTGATAAAATGTTCTACACAAAAAAACAAAGGATGGAAACAAAAAAATAGACACGAGTTTTACTAACCTATTAAAATGATCTGCAATTTGTATAAATAAATACTTGTTTTGAATATATTCTTCATTAAAACATTTTTTTCACCTCCATTAGAACAGGGAGCAGCAGGGTATGGGTGGAAAGTGAAGTCCTAGGGTAAAAGGTGAATGAAGGCAGAAAACTCAGAAGAGTGAGAGGCACAGTAGGAAAGGGGAAAAACAAGAATTAGAGATGGAAAGGGTCAAAATATTTGAACATTATTTACCAACTAAACAAAATCAGTCTTGTTATTAGGACAACAAATAATTATATGAAACTTGGTGATATAATTCCTGAAAATGATTATTCAAGCTCAAGACAAATTTTTCAGGTATATGTATTTTTAAGCACCTTTGAAGACAGAGAGAGAAAGTATCACAGAATCACAGAATCACAGAATCACCGGGTTGGAAGAGACCCACCGGATCATCGAGTCCAACCACTCCCACAAAACACTAAACCATGTCCCTCAGGACCTCGTCCACTCGTAACTTAAACACCCCCAGGGAAGGCGAATCAACCACCTCCCTGGGCAGCATATTCCA